>JAHQZX020004229.1:0-33625 GCA_019804575.2 Pseudotulostoma volvatum
AGACAGCTCTTCGTGTCCCAAGACAGCGCCGGTCTCCCGGAAGCCCCCGAGGCGCGAAAGCCAGCAGACGCCGGGTCTTGTGTATTTTTTTTTTCCTTTCTCATCTGTCTGCTACATGGCACAGGCTAAAGAGCACCCAGGTGATCTCTGGGGGGATATTCACCAAGTAGTGCCCCACCATGTACAATACACTCTAGTAATACCGTCCTATACAGCCTTTCGGCCGCTTAAAGACGTAAAATAATACAACAACAACAACATATAACTACCTAGGTAATCATTTCAGCTAAGGCTCAAACTCGCTAGCCGCTTTCAGATCGCCCACATCTTGTTCTGAACATTTGTGAATGCAAAGCGGATTTCAATTCCCTATCACAAGAACATTACAGCGAGAGAGATGGCATAGTACATGCAATGTCACTTCGGACAAGCCCGACCGAAGAGTTTTTAAAAAAAAAAGAGAAGGCCGAGAAATCAATGTACTGTACATACATACCATTAGTGAATCACGTGTAACTTAGAAAATCTGCATATGGTATATTCATCACTTTCTTAGTTTACTAACGGTGCATAGATATCTGCCAACCGCAAATAGCTAAATTTTGCCCTCTCGACGATATGGACTCCTCCAAAGTGCATTCTTTTTGAACCTTGGCCAATGGTGCCGGCTTAATTTATACCAATTAGGATAAGATCAGCCGAGTGGGCCTGGCAAACACACCGATCCAAAGGGTCGAGGCGAAGCCAATTTCAAAGGAAGGAGCATACTTTTACCATTATAGAGAAATATTGGAAAAGGCTTTGTCCAACCTGAAAGAGGAGGGAAGACTCAAGGGACTGAGGGCCCCATGGCTATGGGGGAACTAAAACTAAGTAAAAGCTAGTTGAAGCTCAGGCAGGACCACCCGTTTTAGGCTAGCGCCGGTAGTTGTAGGGCTCGTCTCGTTGCGCTCGCGATTTTCGGCCTTTATTTAGCTCCCGCTTTATGCCTCAGGCTTCATACTTCCCAATTCTCAATTCTACCGTAGAATATAAACCGCTAGAGCTTAGGATTTCTGGGTATAGATAGATACATACAACAGGGGAAACAAAAGAAAACAAAAAAGCGCTGATGCCAACCTGCTATGTTTCGACTTACAACCCCGCTAAAACCACAAGATATTAGGAGTAGTCTCGACCTCCTCGGGAAGTGGTACAGTTAGACTATCCGCTGCTACGCACCGAGAGAGAGCGACATACAACTGGCCATGGGAGAAGGGGGAGGATTGTAAGTCGATACCCACAATCCCTAAGGATTGACCCTGGGACTTGTTAACAGTCATGGCAAAACACGGCCGGATAGGGAACTGGTGCCAGGTGAGGACCCACGGGAGGTCATTGTCCGTGGTGAACAGGGGGTGTGTGGAATCAGATGTCGGGTCACTCTGTAATCACCAGCGCAAATGACGGCTTCGATAACGTGTCGTCGCAGCTTCGTTATCACAAACCGTGTACCGTTGCCAAGACCGACCCGGGGGCGCAGGTTAGGTAACAGCATAATGGGGATGCCGACCTTCAATCTCAAAATCGAAGGCAGGAGACCGGGGTGTTGGACCGTCTGGAGGTACTCCCGCGGCACCTCATCCGCCGGTTGACCATTTTCGTAGTGGGCCTTATCGAAGGCGTAGCAGGATTCCCACATGGTAGATTAGCTTGTCATTGACTGGGGGAAACTGATCATTGCGAAGTGCCAGGATGGAACGCTGGGCGAGAAAGTCCTGGTCCTAGTCCCGGGAGGCATTGGCTAACCGGGCAGCTGGGTAAATCCGTTCGCACAATTTCGCCATGGTGGAAGCACGGCGGATGCACGGGGGTAGGTTGACGGACCATTCATCGTAGGTCATACGAAAGATTGGCCAACCACACGGCGAAATCAGCGTTCACGCCAGCGCCTTACAGGCGCATATTTTGTCTCAAAGCTATGACTTCAGACCTGCGCCATATAAAGGATCAGTGCAAAGAGGCAGCGACGGTGTCAGCGCGATTGCCCTGCTTGACGATTGGCAAGGTCTGGGCGAAATCACCCCCCAGGAGCACAAGGATACCACCGAAAAGGTTGATTTTTTTGTCGTTCCAGCGAAGACCGCAGAGGAGCTGGTGAATGGCTCTCAGGGTGAAGCGATGCTGCATAGGTACCTCGTCCTAAATGATCAAGTCAGTCATGGTAAGTCTACGACCCAGTTGCATCCGGGTCTTGACCTCGTATGCGGACGACTTGTGCAAGGTTAAAGGGACCTACCTTGAACTGGGTGGTGTGGTATTGCCTGCATTGGGAATGGCTCTGCGAACCTCTTCAGGACCTTGGGTTTCAACCCACAACAAGACAGTGCGAGGTGCGACCATGGGGGAGAATGGTCCGAGGGCGTAACACAAATCACTAACCTGCCAGCCGCTCTCAAATGGGCGTCAACAGCGCGGTAAAGGAAGGTCTTACCTGTCCCTCCCGCCCCCTGCATGAAGAAGTGGCATGGTTACAAACCGTCCTGTATAGCGCGAACGATTCTGTCGAAACACCAGCGCTGGTCAGGATTCGGCTATCGACACAGCTCGGCGGCATATTCCGGATCCGGATTGGCAGCGGCCGGATAGTTGGCGACTGGATGGATGTTCAACTGCATCCACGGGCCCTGACAGGCCGGCAGATGGAATTCATCGAGTGTACGGCCTTGTTCCTGCAAAAGGAGAGATATCAGGAACAGGCCATAATCATAGTGTGGTTCATCAACATCCAAGGCAGCCAGGTCTATCCGGGCGAGGGCATGGGGAAGGTCGTCACAGATGTGCTCCCTGAAGTCGGACCACAACTTCTTGCGACGGCAAGGAGCGAGTGCAATGAATGGCCGGTGGCGAAGGCACTCGCCTCCTGGAAGGGCGAAGCCCACTCTCGGTCATCGTCCTCCAGTCCCAGAGGGACACAAGCGGCTCGGAAGGCATGAACAGTCTTGAGGTCAGAAGCTCGTGGGACCCCGTTGGACGGTCAGAAGGAGACGCAAGTAGAAGCGCTCCCCCTGGCTCGGATTGCAGTGATACATGCGGCAAATAGCGAGGCCTCGCTTGCGGGGCCACCAGTCCCTCTGTCGCTTGTCGTAGACATAGTGGGCTGGGAACTCCGAGTACAAACAGCGCCTCCCTCTCATGCCGCCCGTTGTAATCGAAAAACGCCATTAGTGTCGACCGCGCCGCCCCCATCCGGTCCAGAATCTCGCCACGATCGGCATCCCCGTCGAAGTACACGGGCTGGGCACCAGGTAGGTGGACGGCCAGCCACGTGACGGGTGGAAACTGTGCATCTTGAATTCCAGAAAACGCCAAATGGACTCGGGAGGACTAAGATATCGTCCATTCAAGTACCGTTTGATCTCGTCATTGTCGGAATCTACGCGGATGGTCGAGCGATCTGACCCTGCGAAGCCAATGCTAGGATGCGGCTTAATTGGAGGGGATTCCAAACCTTTATAGATGTGTTTGTATAAGTACTTCAGGACTTGGATCGAGCTGCATACCTCGACGTTGATATGCGCTCTGCATTTTCTGGTGAGGTAGGGGTTATAAGGAACCACCCACCCGTTGTCAACAGTCACGCGCTTCCCGGCGACGGTTTTCTCAAATGCGGTGTGAGGGGAATTCCGCTGGTAGGGCGGGTAACCATCCTTAGCTACGGTCGTTTCGTCACAGAACGGCCGAGGATATTTCTTCGTACAATACAAGTCCCGTCCCTTGGGTGCACCTCCATGTAGGGGGCCTTGGGATTGTGCTCCCCGTAAGGGCCATGGACCATGACTGACAGGACGATCTCGACCGGCTCGACGGCATTATTCCACACCGGATCGGTGAGGTCGGGAAATTCGGCATAGAAAATCCTGTCGATAACCCCGGGCTGGGTGATCGAAGAAGATCACCAGGTGCAGGTGCGGGACTCTACGCTTCTGATACTTGATAGTCTAGACGCGGACCACACACTGACTGAAAATCCCATGTTTGAAAATGTCGTCAAGCATGGCCTGGTTTTTGAGGTGAAATACCTGGAAGATCAGGTCCGGGCGACCCGTATCCTTCCGGCCTGGGAGTAGCCTGCATTGCACCTCCTCCCACATGGGATTCGCCGTCACGGTAATGAACGGATGGGACCGGCAATAGCGGCCGGCGATTGCCATGGCATCCTGATAGGTGAAGTGCATGAAACGCGTGCTGCCTGTATGGCTGGGGGCGGGATGACGCGGCGTCCGAGGGTCGGGACGTCCTCATCGGTGTCAGCGGCGGCCAGGGCATCCTGCAAGCTTGGTAGAGGTCCGCCCGGATCTGGTCCTGGTTGAATCAGAGCCTCTGCAAGCGGTTTTGGTCCACTGAGCCAAACGCATCGACCGCGTACTGCTGGAACAGCCGGTAAGCTTGGTGATGAGGCAAGGTCAGCCTCTTGCGTGGGCGCTCCCCAGAATCGTTTCGCAGCCTCAAGGACGGCCTGATCACCACGTGGGAACAACAACACATCGAGAGGCTGAGCCTGCGTCATCACCATGCTTACCGGCTGTTTACCCGCGAGAACGACTGCAGCATCATCTTTCGCGGGGGACGGCTGTTCCAGCAGTACGTGGTCGGTGCGTTTGCCTCAGTAGACCAAAACCGCTTGCAGTGGCTCCGATTCAACAGAGACCAGATGCGGGCGGACCTCTACCAAGGCTTGCAGGATGCCCTGGCCGCTACTGACACCGATGAGGATGCCCCGAGCCTTGGACGCCGCATCATCCTACCCTCCAGCCATACGGGCAGCGCGCGTTTCATGCACTCCGCCTATCGGAACGCCATGGCAATCGCCGGCCGCTATCGCCGGCCCCATCTATTCATTACTATAACAGCGAATCCCATGTGATAGGAGGTGCAACACAAGCTGCTCCCGGGCCAGAAGGCCACGGGTCGCCCGGACCTGATCTCGCGAGTATTTCGCCTCAAAAAACAGGCCATGCTTGACGACATTTTCAAACACGGGATTTTCGGCCAGCGCGCGGCCCGCATCTAGACCATCGGATATTAGAAGTGTAAACTCCCGCACCTGCACCTGTTAACCCTCCTACAGACGGGTGTCGGTGTTGAAGCCGACGGAGGTGAAGGCCAGGGCGCCATTGCGTCGGCGGATATTCTCCCGGAATTGCACCGTATTGGCGTCTGCCGACCGGTACAGGTCTTGAAGCTCCTCCGGTGGAGGTCCGGGATCATCACATCGCCATTCCTGCAGCAAATGTTGAATTGCGGTGTAACCCGGGAGTTGCTGGACATTTTCCCGCCGATCCAATGCAGGGCCCTGCATTCGTGACAAGGAACGTCCACCGGGCCAAGATGGTGGCCTTGGGCGCGATGATACTCGGACCGATAAGCGGCTGGGATAGCCGCGGATGCAACAGCCTCACCGCCTTCCTCCTGGCCTCCTTCCTGATCCCCCTTCTGCTGTCCTCCCTCCTGATATCCTTCCTCCTGGTCACCCTCCTGCTGTCCCTCCTGCTGCTGCTCCTCCTGCTGTCCCTCCTGCTGGCCCTCCTGCTGCCGTTCTCCCTTCCGATGTCGCTCCTATCTCTCTCCCCCCCATCTTGAACCGGGTCTCCGCCTGCATAACAAGCTGTTAGGCGCGAATCTAAAGGGCAATCAGCCGCCACAGAGATGCAGAAGGAAGGAATAATATAATCAATCATATGACATGCACGTCCATAACAGCTGGCGGTGGGGGCAGGATCGAAATGCTGTCGGAATAGATCCCACGGGCCTAGCACCCCGACCATAGGCCTGGATGCGATGCTCCAGGCGATCAGCTGGAACATCAAATAGTATGGTTACCTTATAAATGAATGTTAGCGAAGGGGAGAGCAGAAACGTTAGTAAAAGACTGAAAGGCATAGAGGGAGCCATCTTCATACCGGAGGCGGAAGGGTTCCTCCCCGACGCTGAAGCTGGGCGATTACGATGGGGCCATGAACATCGGTAGACGGCGTAGCCGCAGGTCCAGAAGAGAAAAGAGGGTGCGCGGATCGTCGTTGTTGACGCTGATCCCTACATTCATTGTAGGACTTCCAAGGCTGGCTCCGGCCTTCCTGCAGGAAGTCATCTATCGGCCGGTCCCGTCCGCAACCACTACAGTGCCGTTGATTAGTATCAATGACGGCCGAAGCCGTACGCTTCCGTGTTGGCATAGTGGAAGCTAGCAGGGAGGGGATAATTCAAGGGTACGTGAGAAGAGAGGAAATTTTTGGAGGCAGGGGAGGCGACGGATTTATATATTATGATCAGGAAGGTATACAGCGTGATTATGCATACTAACATCTCTTAGGAAAGTATTAGCGATTCGAACTGCGGGGGGTAGGTCAGGTGCTATGATTACTGGAAGGTATCGGCGATACATAGAAGCAGCAGGCCGAAAAAGAGCAAAGGAAGATCTCCTCTCCGGCACCGGAGAAAGTGTTTCTCCGCTGTCACCTGACAATTCACCTTAGTAGGGTTCGTTCCTGATCTGTATCATACAATACATATCCAGGTTATGAGCACCTTCTGTCTCTTCCTCCTTGAGATATTCAGAGTGTGTGCTTCATGATTCATTCAAAGCGATATTTTATCTACTTTATCTTCATTCATCTCAATTGATTTCGTATGTACGTCGTTCCAAAGCTCTGTCGAGTAGTCTGGAACCTCTGAGCTCGAAAACTCTCGCCGAGTCCCTTCGTGCTCTGTTACTTTTGCTAAGTTTTCTATCTCTTACCTTCCGATTTGTTACTTATTATCTTAGGGCCTCTACTGCAATCACAAAAGAAAGTAGGAAGGCAGTTGGACTCTGCTCGTTCCACTCCTCAATTGACGATACCATGGTGGCTGGCATCGGACAGGACATTGAGGCTAGAAGATAAGCAGCAGTAGCGACAAAGGATAGGTTCTACTGCTTAGCTGCTTGGCCCTCAGCCTTGTAGCAATCGGGGAGTCGACTGATGAGAACATGGACAGCAAGATCACGGTTGATCTGCTGATTAGTGTATTCGAGGGATAGATATAGATCGCGAAGGCGACTGGTATAGGAGCTGATTGTATCCTTTGCTTCTCAAGGAGTATTGTGAAAGGCTTCGACTTTGGTGATCAAAAGAAGGATAGTGCCACGATCACAAGCAGCTTATTAGGAGATCCAAACATCTCGAAGAGTAGTGTTGCTGCTAAGCAGCTTCCTGCACTCCTTTAAGACATGTTATCGAAGCTTTGTTAAATTTTCGGTAGCTTGTTTTGTGATTTCGCGGTTTACCGTGCTGGTAGGTGGAGGCAGAGCAGTTTGGGTATTAGGGTCGGTGTACTGCCAGAGGTCTACTAGGGCAATGAGATTATCGCGCCAGTATTCGCTCCAGTCAACCCAATTTGTATAGTCAAGTATAGATTCCTTGAGATCAGAGACAGAACTCATTTTGTATGAGCAAATAGAGCGTCAAGCTGGCTGTGATCGTCGCACCATCCTTCCTTTGATCACCAAAGTCGAAGCTTTTCACAATACTCCTTGAGAAGCAAAGAATACAATCAGTTCCTATACCAGTCGCCTTCGCGATTCGTATCTATCCCTCGAATACACTAATCGATTCGTATCTATCCCTCGAATTCACAACAGGGACAACCTCAGGCAAATTTTGCCTACACAACGACTCCGCAGAACACCCCGCATTACCACAACCCGAACCCTGATTCAGCGCATCTCCTTCTAGCCCACGCATCCTATGTCAATTCGAAGGATCAGGCTAAAGACATCTTCAGCTGGATCTTGGACTCCGGCGCGTCTCAGCACTTCTCCAATGATGTGCTAGACCTAAAGGAGTACAAGCGTTTTCGGAACCCTAAGGAAGTCTACCTGATATGCTGAGGGCCAAGGCACTCAGCTACTTCAGATAGGCACCTGCATTCTCGGTCTTGTCTAGTTTGTGCCGAGTCTTGCAGAGAACCTTGCAGAGAACCTATTATCCCCTCGACTCCTTGACCAAGCTGGTTACTCCCTGCTCATTGAGAATAATGTTGTCTAGATTCGCGAGCGAGCTGACCCCAGCTCTAACTGGTATAGGTTGGCCGACACACTCCGCAGCGATCTCTACCGAGTCTTTATCAATCGAAGATCCACCATTGATTCCCCTCGTGCTTTACGAACCAGAGAGTATAGCGTGTTGTGGACGTGACATAATCGGTTAGGCCACAGGGATTTTCGAGCAGTGGGAGCCATGATGAACCTCTCAGTCCCTTGTCATCCCCCAGCCTGTGCCGCTTGTCAACAATGCAAGATGATGGCATCTCCCCATTCCCGTGTTCTTGAACGCACCAACAAGCCCTTTGAACTGGTTTTTGCCGACCATGTTCCTCTTGATGGCATACCCTTCGGTGAATTCAAGTTCATACTCCTCATCATTAATGACGATATCTGCTACGCCTAGGTACTTCTCATCATTGAAGGATGCTGCCACCGTCGGCCCACTTATCAAAGCTATCACATTTAATTCTCATACAATTTGGCGTTTGTCATTAAACGCTGGCGTACTGACGGAGGCACAGGCAAATTTTTCAATGCTCTTGTTACCTCTATCTACCAAGAATATGGAATGATCTACAATCCCTCAACGCCTCACGTCAAGCAACGGAATAGCACTGTTGACGCTATGTTCTGACACTTAAGAACATGGAGCAGTTTATGCGAGCTGGCGCTGGCGTCCTAGACCACCGTTTCCAGGCTGAAGTCCCCGCTACCGCCACTATCATCTTACAAACGTCCAATCTTCGTCAACTCTTAACGGCTACTCGCCCCGTTATCTACTCTTTGGCAAACAACCGCCATTTGACTTCTTGAAACCTTGGGATTGTCTCGTGCACGCCAATCTCCGAAAGGAACAGCGCTCAGGATCGGATCCTCGCTGTCAACCGGCCATGTTCATTGGCTATGTCATAGGCTCAAACGTCGGTCTACAAATGCCTTGAAGCGCAAAACTCTACCTGACGGCAATATACGCTACAAAGCGCATTTTATTATCCGGGGCCTTCTCCAATGCTATGGCGTTGACTTCATGGAGACCTATACCCGGACGACCTCTCTTGCCGCATTCAGGTTGCTTGTGGCTATATCAGTCTTCAATGGCCGACCGATGCGCAACTTGAACATTATTACCGCATTTTTAAACGGTGTATCAAGAGAGACTGTTGAGTCATAAATTACATAAGCTTATGATATATCCATATAAACTTAGGACAGATTCACGATTCAACACCCATCCCCACAAGATCTATTGTTGCCATTCATAAACTTTATCCAACATAAGGTTTATAGTACTATGGTATTACTATGGTGGCGGAACACCGTTCCCTGCCACATACCACGAGAAAAAGCTACCATTTTCAAAATTCATTGGCCCAACCACACCACACGGGATCGTAGAGTTATCAACACTAAGTTATAGAGCATTGATTATTATTAAATATAATGTTTTCAGGTGGTTGAAGTTCCTGCTGCCGGAGGAGCCTATGGCGTTTGAAAATATTGAACAGTATATGTGGGATGGAAAGAGGTATGAGATGTGTGTATTCTCTTCAACCTTAGTTTACGACTACAACTGTGCGTTCGGAGTAATAGATTCTCCGTACTCCCAAGTACAGTATACTATTCTTCTTGCCATGGTTCTTGGACAGCTTTCTTACCGCTATCTAACTAGGGCGGAGCGGTAAATTTACAGTAATATACGGTTCAAGAAATTCTTGTAAATTAACCGAAGTTTTAATAAATTACATGATACTTTACATGCGCAAATTTCGAGCGTTCTTTTAAACGCTGGCTCCAAGTTTGATATGAAGTCTTTCATATTATAAGGCTCCGTGAACATGGAAAATGGTCTAGCGCCACAGTATATAGTACAGCCAGCTTTTCTCTCAAGCCTCTCCGCCTGTTCCCTTGATAGAGATCGAGCACGTACATGCTATTGCGATATAGGCTGTTGTATCAAGCCGAGTCTCTGCTGTGCCTGAGTGCCGGTGTCCTCCTTTTGAGCTAGACGACTCAGCGCATTCCCCAATGTGCTAAGTCATACCACTAATATTTTGTGCTGCTTTCCAGTCGCAGTACCGGCATTTAACTTCTTTGCACATGAGAAGTTAGCAAGAGATTTTGGATATTAATAATATTTCGATTGACTTACAGTCTTGCCATGAGGCGCTATGAGTGTGTCAAAATGTGACCATACGGCGGTGTTTATTCGACAACCCATAGCGCCAGCGAGGTAGTTACGTTTAGGCAAGGGGATTTAAAGGATCGCAAGCATAAGACTCAAGAGGAAACTATCGATGGCTTTTCCAAGTGTCAAGTGTCTGCAGTGAGTAATGCTTGGTGAAATCCGAAATATCTCCAGTTTGCGAGGCGGTAAGAGTAGGATAGTTTGTTACTATCATAGTATAGTTTGGTATGCCGGTTTTATGCCAAGAAATAGTATGGTTAAGTATGAACAGGCCTGATTGTAATGCTTTAGTCCTAATAGCTGACAAAGAAGAACGGTTGGGGAGAGAAGAAGGGGAAGAAGTGGGAGATTTGTACCATATTATATATATATGCATAGAAGGAGCGAGGCCAGTGTCTAATCACCTCATTAAAGCAGTTATCACGCTTCTATCCGAAAATGATCGCGATATTATCGCAAAGCACCCTTTGAACAACTCTCTGGATTGTCTACGAGACTCGCTTCAAGATACAGAGAGATCCTGCGGGTCGCGATTTATTTCCTATGATAGCGCCGTCGATGGTCTTGACCAAACCCATCAAAGGCAATATCAAGGCTCCTCTGTACTTTGCAGGGAGAGGAAGCAGCCTTCCCCAAAATGAGAACTGCCTGACTAAGAACGACTCTCCAGGGACATCGCAGGGTATCTAGATTGATTAGAACGAGCGTATGGCAACGAATAATCAATATTAAATACTACCTAATTACGGAAGTCATCATTTCATAATAGAGTCTACCTCATGCATCATGCTGATGACCTGGCAAAATGCGGGGCACAATACCAGCTGCAGGTAGGTAGAATGTGAGGTAGCTGGCTAGGATTATGTATATAATAATGACTCTGATACACGCATGATTGAGGTTGGCCATACCACCGTCCATTACTAGGTATACTAAGAGATGCTAATCTATGCTTTATAAGTTATACATGATATGTCATAATACTATCATAGGTACGCAGGACCATCCTTCAAAATATTGTATCATTGGATTCATATATATATGTACATACATATACCACTGCTATCTAGGCTGTTTTCGCGCTCTACATATTTCATTCCCCCAAAATGTCATCTGCCACCATCAGCCAGAAGGGACTAGTCGCAGGTAAGACCGTTCACCGTGCCTGGTGGAAGGAGTGCACTATTTACCAGATCTACCCGGCATCATTCAAGGATTCGAATGATGATGGCATTGGGGATATCCCCGGCATCCTATCTAAGCTTGATTATATCAAGAAGCTAGGTATCGATGTCGTCTGGCTTTGTCCCGCATACAAGTCACCCCAGGTCGATATGGGATATGATATATCGGACTACTACGACATCGCGGACCAATACGGCACTGTTAAAGATATGGAACGACTCATCGCCGGTTGTCACGAGAGAGGCATGAAGTTACTCATGGATCTCGTGGCCAACCATTCTAGCGACCAGCATGAATGGTTCAAGCAATCGCGAAGTTCCATGGATAATCCATTCCGCAACTGGTATATCTGGAAACCACCACGATTCGATGAGAGTGGCAACAGACATCCCCCAAACAACTGGCTGTCCCATTTTCAAGGTATATTATGACAGTCTATATTACCCGGGCTTCCCCATACCAAGAGCCACCACAATATAAACTCAATGAATTCGTATCTGACTATGCACTTTATTTAGGCAGCGTTTGGGAATATGATGAGACTACCAGCGAATACTATCTCCATCTCTTTGCCAAGGAGCAGCCGGATCTCAACTGGGAACATCAGCCTGTTCGTCAAGCTGTGTATGATATCATGCGTTTCTGGCTAAATAAAGGTGTTGATGGATTCCGGATGGACGTTATCAATTTTATTAGCAAAGATCAAGCCTTCCCCGGCGCTCCGGTGCAGAAATTAGATAGACCCTGGCAATGGGGACACAAATATTACGCCAATGGGCCCAGGCTTCACGAGTATCTGCGGGATATCGGAAAGATCCTCAAAGAATACGACGCCTTCAGCGTAGGGGAGATGCCTTTCGCTGAAGATGCGGAGGAGGTCCTGCGAACGGTCCGGTACGATCGGAACGAGCTCAACATGATTTTCCAATTCGACCATGTGCACATTGATCATGGTCAATACGATAAGTTCGATCCGGTGCGGTGGAGGCTCAGAGACCTGAAGGCCATGTTCGAAAAATGGCAGAAATTCATGTACCTTAATGATGGCTGGAACGCTCTCTTCTGGGAGAACCATGACGTGCCGCGCTCGATTGACAGATACCTGGATGCCACACCGGAGTTCCAGGTTGCTGCAGCAAAAGTGCTCGCCACTACATTATCACTCATGTCGGGTACACTATTCATATATCAGGGCCAGGAGCTTGGAATGCGCAATGTTCCGAGTGATTGGGGTATAGATCAATACAAAGATATTGACTGTCTCAGGCACTGGGAGGGGTTCGTCATCCTTTATGCTCTTCGCTGCTTCAATCCCTTGAGAATGATTTTTCTTTTTCTTTTTTATGCGAATCCTCCATGATACTAACTCATCGGCTATTTTATCAAGACAGCTGGAAAGGCAGCCGTATGATGCCAAAATGTTACAGACCTACCGCAAGCAATACCAGAAGAAGTCACGTGATAACGCTCGCATTCCCATGCAGTGGTCAGCCGCTCCCAACGCCGGTTTCACGTCTCCAGATGTAACGCCGTGGATGTCCGTCCACCCCAATCATGTCACCATCAATGCAGAGGCCCAAGTGTCTGACCCTGACTCGGCCTACAACTTTTGGGCACAACTGCTCCGTTTGCGAAAGCAGTATGCCGACATTTTCATCTATGGAGACTTTACGCTACTCAACCCTGGCAGCGAAGACCTCTTCACTTACATGAGACAATATGAGGACCAAAAGGCCGTTGTTGTTTGTAACTGGACTGACAGCCCAAGAGCTTGGGATCCTTTTTCGAATAATAATAATATAGGGAAGATCAAGGAAGTACTGCTGAACAGTTGTGGTACGGGCTACAAATATAATGATATAGAAAAATGGCCGCTCCAGCCTTATGAGGCGACTGTTATGCTCATAGAGTAAAGAGAAGAATTAATTCCCTTGCATCTTAACTTGGATCATAATATCTTTCTATCAGATAAGTACACAACTTAACCATGAGTACATAATTCACCAAATTCGAGTCAGGTACCTAGACGACACTCTTCATCAGAGCAACTGGGATTTCTTTTCCTTTTCCTTTCTACTGTTTTCTATCTCGGAGTAAAGTTCTCTCCATCTTCGTATATCCTGACTTATATCATTCATTCACAGTAAGAGAGATTCGACATCTACCTTGCACACAATCTATATACAGCCCAGCTGAACACTTGATGCCCACCTAGCTAGATGCCTCCTAAGCAGTAGTAGCCCGGAATCAAGAGATTTATGTATACATCCTAGATATAATATCACTACCTTCTATATCCCTCAGTTCCATCCTAAGGCCGGAAACGGGTAGGCACCGTGTTGTATTAGAAAGTTGAAATCTCAAAATAGCTTGAAATCGAAATTCTTACTGTTTCCGCGGATTTACGTAGACTGGAATATATATGGGCTCGTTTGATACCGAAAATGTCCCAAGAGCTAACTAGGTTTGTGACCACGTATACTATCATACTACTAGTATAATCATTAATAGATAACATGTACTAGCTTTATATGTTCATAATTAATAATAGTGCCTACGTATGATGCATTTAGGTCAAGACTTTTGGATAACACGTGACAGCTATATAGTACAAGTACTAGTAGCCATATACTCGACAATTTGAAACTCTTCACTCTCTCGAATGTGAATCTTCTTTCATCGGCAAGGCTGTGGGACCCGCGAGTTATTTAGACTGCTGGCTGGCGACGGGGAGGGGGATGTGGAGAATTAGAAGCCTTGTTGGTTAATTCCAAATAGATGATGATATAACGGCGAACGAATTGATGATGGAAAACACTGTCGGAATTGTTTTTGTCGGGCTATGATGTGATGAAGGATATCCTACTAGGACTGTGCGGGTTGGTACGCATATACTAGCAACCCACCCATTGCTCAATCCATGGTTCGATCGATCGACGGTCGAGAGCCTTCAGATTTCTCATGGTGGTGCTGACGGCGCAGGCCTTTCCGGTGTTATACTGGAGGCCTTTGTGGTGAACGGCACCATGCTGGACCAGGTCCTGCAAGAAGGGGAGAATGCGGGCAGGGATTTCTTCGGGATCCTTGCTCAGATGTACTAGATTCTTACAGCTTAGTTTGTGCACCCACTCCGCCAAGGGGACGAGCTGTGCTGCTGCCCCGAACCGTGATTCTAGCGGGGCCGTAAACTCCGTGAGAGGGGATGGCATCGGGTTAACCAAGTTGTAAACCTCCAAAAGAGGGCGCTCGACACTACACGGTTCTCCTTGCAGCATGAGCTCGCAAATTGCTTGGGATGCCAGATCGATGGGGATCCAGTCGATGTCACCAAGGTCTTGGGGAATCAATCCTGTGGATAGTGATAGCAATGCTATCGACGGCACCCATTCGTGCCGAGGCCACCTCGCGGCGCCCGATGTAGATCCAGCAATTTGACCAACCCGGAGGATTGTGACAGGAAGCTTAGATCGGACCACTGCCGTGCCTAACACCCTCTCTGCAACATGCTTCGATTGCGCATACCCAGTGAAAGATGCCGCCTCATACGAATCGACCAAGTTCTCGGGGACCGGAGTTGCAGGCGAAACAGAGCCCCATGCTTGAACGGACGCAATAGAAGAAACAAACACGAGTCGCAGTTGGGAAGGAGCGGTGATTGCGAGGTCGATTGTGGTGCGCAAGCTCATCAGCAGCTCAGGCCGGAAAGAAGCCAATGGGATAGCAAAATCCACTTTCCACAGGTTGTAGAAGATGAAGTGGGCGTGGTGGAGCAACTCACGAATTTCGTCGTCGGAGAGCCCAAAGTTAGATCGTGTGAGATCGATGCTACAAAACCGAAGACGGCGATCGTGGACATTCACACTCAAGCCCTGTTCGGTAACGGCCTCTTGTAGCCGTTCCGGGCCATTAGGGCCTCGGTTTAGACACCATATATATGAGACACGGGGGTTCTTCATCAGATTGTCAATGATGTGTGGTCCGAGTCTACCACGAGCACCGATGACAATAACTTTGATTCCGTTGACGGCAGATGTAGTGAATCCTTGGTCAAAACGATGATCAGGAAAACTCCGGGTGAGATCGTCCACTAGCTGCGCCATGTGTTGTATGCCTTGGTTAGAATGGGTATTATCGGCTGGCGATTGCTGGAGCATCATTCCGAGAGCTGCTTTCGTGAGCTTTTCCACAGACGGATTCTCATAGATGCAGCGAAGCCACATGTTAGAGGTAATCGATGGCTGCAGGCGTGATGCTCCCGACTTCATTTTTCGGCTGAGATACGTGAGCTTGAGCGAATCTAACTGGCAAGTTAAGAGGTCGTCTGAATCGCGAAGACTCAACCCTGGAATAAGTTCCTCGAGAGCGCCCCGAATAAAATCCCTAAAAACACCAAGCATGGCGTTTTCGAGCTCACACGAAGCACTTCCATCTTCAGATAGTTTGTCGTCATATAATTTGCCAATTGCGTCCGCATAAAGTGCTTCTGTGACCCTTCTAACGATTGTGCCCTTAGGTGTACGAAGGAACTGCCTTGTTGGCCCAGTGATTACGATCCGGTCTCGACTGATCTTCCCATACTCTGGTGCTATGTCGTTCGCCTTTTGGATGGAGGACCAAATGGCATCTACCACTGTACCCTTTGGCAGGCAGGCTATGGCTGGATTTATCTCCGCAAGGAGGAGTGGCTCAGGCCTCCGATTCCCTAGAATCAGTGCCCCAGAAACGTTTTCGTCAGCCTGCAAAATTTTCTCCATGTCGCCGGGCCACAGCTTATGACCGCTACTCAGGACCACGCCGTCATTGACTCGGCTATGGAAACGCCACAGGCCTGGCTTGGACGGATGGGGTTCGAAGAGGTCCCCAGTCCGCCAGTTACGAGCAGCAGGAAAATTGTGTGACAAAGATCTCCAGGTTCGGAACTTTGGATTCTGATGCAAGACCATCTCGCACATCCCATCGTCTACCTCCTGCATATCGCACTCCTCATATGGATTTGGCTCTAGATATTCCCATTCCTTAACTTGGGGCACGAGCATTTGAATTTGCCCAAGCTCAAGCGAGCCGTACATCGGATGGACACTCGTGACTTGACTGAGAGCATCTCCGACGTTTTGGGCCAATGGACCTCCGCCAAAGAACACATAACTGAGGCTTCGGGCTCTGTCTAGAGCACCAGGGAGAGTGGCCCACTGCTCGATGATGGACGGTGGCACGTACAAGGCCCGGAGCCGCGAGTGAGAAGCCAGAATATCTGCTAGCAAGGAACCACTTGGAGTTAACGAAGCGGGCCCCAAAACGACGGTAGTCTTAAAAAATGTGGGAAATATCATATAAGCTTGCACACCGGCCATCTAGTTTTTCGGGTCAATTTCACACGTCTACTTTAACCGTGAGGAGGCAAACTTACGTGGTAAGGCGGGAAACAAGAGTAAAACTGTCCAGGTGGATCGAAATCGAATAACGCTCCATTCTGAGCACGTCTCCCCGCAGGGACCGGCATGAGCGGATCGTTATCTGTCACCGAGAAAGTCCCATGCGTCAAGTAGACGAGCTTTGGGGGTCCTAATTTTAATGTCATTATCAACGTCTTTGGACATGAACGGCTTCGGGATCACTACCTGTAGATCCTGAAGAGTGGAGAATCAGACAGGTCTCATTTTCTAGGTCCACAAAGTTCGCTTCGAATGGATAAGCAGGGCCTTTGTTGTGCAGAAGAGCTGACAGGGTTGGGATCTCGAATGAAGCGAAGTCGGACCCCTGCAACTTCACATTCTCCACGAAGGATCTCTCCATCGTCCGGTCGTGCAGTAAGAATCGGACATTGGCACGCTCAATCATACCCATGTTCTGGGCTATCGTATTGCGAGGCGAGATGAACAAAACCTGGAGGTAGAGATTACGTTAATATGAAACCGGGATCTTACATTTTATGTACATCAACTACCTAGCTATGAAACGGTCAGGTGCATCTACATACCTTCCAGCCAACTTTGATCAGCGCGAAGAAAATGATCACGTACGACAGATCTCTGCCTCCGACGTATACAACTGTGCTCTTCTTCTGGTGGCCTTGGCTTTGACCAAGCTTGTCTTGGAGCCACCATGCCATATTATCCACTGCGGATGCCATCATCTTCATAGTCACATCTAAGAAACCATCCTTGGTGTTTTCACACCTAGGTATTATAGCAAACACCCGATTGGGATCTTCATAGGCATAGTAGTCAATGACATGCGGCAGCAATCGTTTCCCCCGAGAATCCTCTGCTCCATCCCTCCACGCCGCCAAGGTAGGATATTTGGAAACCGGTTTATATGCAAGGTCCACAACCCCATCGGTCGTTGTTGCTGCACTCATATCTTTCTTTTCCCCTCTTTTTCCCTTCTACTTTGATTCTTTGCGAGAATTTTGGTCTCTTTCTTAGAGCAAGATTGGTTATTGAAGTATTTTATGACTGAATACTTTAAATAAGAAATTAGTAAAAAATGAAAATAAAACCTTCGATGTAGATCGACTAGTCGAAACGACTATTTAAATGATACGTTGGAATATGATATGGTCTTTCTTGTTCTCTACCTTTAAAACAGCCTTTCTGTTTCCGGATCGGATGTCTTCCAGCTCTGGAGTATAGACTTAGTGGAGTGCGATTATTTCTTATTTCCCTTCAACCCCCGAAACGCACTCTCTGCTATTGGACGAAATCTACGCAACAGTATAGGAAACCCTATACCGCGCTGCCGTGTCTTCTTTTTCCTTCGTGCTTCCCTTGCAACTGCTGCAACCGGCTGTGTAAATATGTAGATGACCCTAGAATATATACTAGTATGGGAGTTTGAGGCTGGCCGGCGCCCTTCAGTCAGCTTCTCGGGCCAGTCAATTCCCACCGCCAAACTGGGGAAGGACGAGGTGGTCGAATTAATAAAGCATAAAGCTATCATAACACAGATCACATTGGCCTTATCGGGCCAGCTGGTTTCTGATGCTTTTGGCAAAGCCTGGACGGAAGTACAATGGCCAGCCAATCAAAGCATTCCATCGTCAGGTGGCTGAGCAACCGGACTTTTTCTTCATTTCTTCATTCTTATTCAACTACCAATATACTCTTGGCTTAACTGATTAAGGCTGTCTAGCGCTCAGTGATCTCGTGTCCGACAGCCCTCAGACCCTTCTAGCCGCGATCGGTGTGTCCGTATCGGGACTAGGGTCTGAGCCCGCTGCGATTAAGTTAGGGGACCGTGCCCAGTTGAAACTTGATCTTTGCTGATCATCTCTGGTAACACGCACCTATCATATGGACAGCACTCCTGTACAGGTTCATCTAGGTCGGAAGTATAAGGCCCTAAGATGATGGAACACATGCTAGTGTCTACGGAAGTGGAATAAGGAATCCCCGATCCCCACTAACGTTGCACCTTTAGCGTACCGTTGAACCTTCAAATGTTCAAGAGCTGGATGAAGGTGCAAGGAGACACATTAATTTGTATGGTTTCATTTGTACCATTTTACGGGTATAAATACCCCTACGAAATCATGTATTTCACAAGATCTCCTCAAGAAGCAACCACAGCTAAGGCTGTGAGGCGTCTTACACCCCTCAGCTAAAGCTGGTCAAAATGAAGCAATTTCCGTCGCTTCGTATCGCCCATATAGACAGCTATATCGACAAGATTCACTTGCTTCAGAAACTAGTTTGAATTCCGTCTTTGCCAGCGCTTTTGTAAGCCCGTTAAAAATCTTCTTCTTCGTTGATATGTATTTGACGGCGATTCGTCAATTCTTGGTCTCTTGACAAAGCCAGTGATTATGAATGTCGACATGCCATAGCTTCGTCTGAAGGCGTGCCATCTCATCAGTCAAGTGGGATCGTCTGCTAATTATCGCAATGGATCATGATGTGCTGTTCGTCAATTCGTCCAATAATCGTTTGATATATTGTCCTTCCTTAGCTCCCTGAAATAGCGATAGGAGTTTCGCTTCCGTAGTTGACGTAGTGACAGTATCCTGCTTGCTTGCTCGCCATCCAATAAGTTACCCCACCGAATAGCGTCATGACGTAGGCGTGAGAGCTCTTCCGATCCAGCCCACTATCAGCAAATGATGCATCCTTAGCCACCAGGAAGCTATCCTTTCCTCCCATTTGTAGGCCCAATCCTTGATGATGATACAGGTAGTAGAGAACGTGGTCTGCGGCATTGCGAGGTTCGGGACCAGGATTAGTTAAGGAATCGGGTAAGTCTTGATACAGGGAAAGCGATCTATTTCCTGGTAGATAGTGAGGAAAATCGGAGTTCCATTGTCGTAGAAACCCGGCTGTTCCCCTCCTTTCCATAGATAGTATATTTGCCACTGGGGAATTCTGCAGACATTAGTGATCGTAATAACCATCCGTGTGAGGTTGGGATAGGCTAACCCAGCCGGTTCAAGCCACCATTCGACTAGTGTTTTGACGGTGCAGCTAAGCTGAATATATGTACGCTCTGTATAGACTTGATATTAGAAAGGTTAAAGCATGACATCTAGATGGAATTGGCCATGACGCCAAGTATTGGGATGTTTGTGAAAGCCAAACCTAAACTGAATACTACTAAGGAACGTCTAAACCACTGACAAGCACATCGTAGTAGACTAATCCAGGAATATAGGCGGTCTATGATGGCAGTAAGCAGTCTTTTGTGTTTACTTGTGGGTAAGATTGCGTATTTCACAGCTACTGTTTCCATCACTGAGAGAGAGTCTACGGAGTGAGACAAGTGAGATGTGGCGGTGAACCGTGAAATCGGGCCGATAGATCCAGATGCAAATATTTAGATATCACCGGAGTCGCCTAGGGAAGCTCTCTCTTCAAAGATTATCTATCATTCAGTAGTTAGGCCACTACACCATCATAGAATGGTTAACTCCATGCTCCAACAGGGATTGGACCATCCTTTATGTTCCCTCTCAGCTGCCAATGTTAGTGGGTTTTTCTTTCATGGCCATCTTTCAAGTTTGGATTCGCACCCCTCCGGAGCAATAGCTCCACCATTTCATAAGAGCGGAGGGTTATTGCATCCCATAGTGGAGTTTTCCCTTCATCATCTCTCTCCAAGTTTGGTTTTGCATGGGCCCTCTGGAGCAATAGCTCCACCATTTCATAAGAGCAGAAGGTTATTGCATACCATGGTGGGTTTTCCCTTCACCATCTTTCAAGTTCGGATTAACGCCACATTTTAACAATAACCCGATTGCTGTCCAACGCCCCGCTTTAACTGCTGCCTCCGCCGCACTACTCAATGCCATATTAACTTTATCTGCTCCTTTTTCATTCTTTGCACTAAAGTCTCGATTCTTTCCTGCCCGCGGGTTTATTATTGTAAACATGATTCAACTAAAGCGGCTGATTGAATGGTTGACTCGGGATTCACGTTCCAGATGGTGAATAATGACTGGTATTTGAATAGTCGAGTACTGTTTCTTGGAAGCTGATGGGAAAGAGGATAGATAGTATTTATGTTCTCCCATTTCCTAATAATTTCTTGCTTGAGTGTTCGGATTTTCCTGCAGCTGCAATCTCGAAAAAGAGACATAGATAATACAAGCACTCACTAGCCGCACCAACCCGCACCAATCATGCTAGGGTGGTCGGCATACGAGCTTGAGGTAACCAACCTTATGTATCAAGGCGGGGTCAAAACACATGTAGTTGGCTAATTATTATAACTACAATAATGGACTTAACATCCATCTCGATGAATATTCTCCCCTGATTCTTCCGCAATACAAATATTGTGGATTCAATTAAGGCTCTATCTAGAAGACATAAAAAGCCTGTAGATGCTTGGAACTATCCCCGGAATCGTTGGTCCCATTGGAGATGGGCCGAACATTACTCTATAGACTGCGTATGCATACCATGGCTGAAATAAGTTCGAAATTTGATAAAGATTTATGTACTCGGCTTTATTCCATAGTTAGTTATACTATCAAAGTTTTGAATTCACTCTACCAAGTGAAAGGTACATGCATCCAAGCTTCAAAGGGTGATGGCAATCCGCAATCCATTGTACTGTATCTTCAAAGATTATCCTTCAGCAAAAGGGCCACTGCACCATCATAGAATGACGGATCTTTCAACAAGATTGGGTTGGCTCTATACTCTAACAGAGATTCGACCATTCTTCTATGTCCCCTTTCAGCTGCCAATGTTAGTGGGCTGCTGCCATCTCGGACAATTAAATTTGGATCAGCTTTGTGCTCCAGCAAAACCCGGACTATATCGGAATCTTTATCCTGGGAGGCTGCATGCCATAATGGAGTTTGGCCTTCGCCATCTTCCAAGTTTGGATTCGCACCATACTTGAGCAATAGCTTCGCCATTTCCGAGCCGCAGCTGGTCAACTTTATTGCATGTATTAGTGGGAATTGATGAGTCTTAGAACCATCCTTCAAATTTGGATCAGCATTACCATGTAGCAAAATTTTGACTAATCCTATATCGCTCCCAATGACCGCCCATGACAGCGGAGTAAAGCAGCTCTCATCCCTCAAGTTCGGACTAGCGCCATTTATTAACAACGACATGACCGTTGCGGTATGATGCCCTCGAATTGCTAAGCATAGTGGGGTGGTCCAGTATTCTTTCGATCTAGAGTTTGTCCTAGCATCATCCTCCATTAGGAGCTCGATCATTTCCAGATTCCCTTCCTGCGCCGCCCTGGCTAATAACAATGCCTTTGTAGATGGATCGGCTCCTTTTTCTAGCAAACTTTTGACAGGTTCATCCTTCGGCGCGCCAAGGGATTGGTTTATTCTTGCTATAAAATTTTTCATTCCCATTGTAAGGTGATTCAATTGAAATGATCGAATGGTGTGATTAGTGAATAATGACTAGTATTCGAATAGTTAAATACTATGACTTGGAAGCTGATGGGAAGGGCCCAAGGGGACAAGACGCACTGGGTGATCTTGGGGTATTTATGTTCCCCCATTATATTTCTGTTGGAACAACAACCGGATATTCATAGCCTGATTCCATTGAAGGAGGATCTCATCTATGTCTCCGTAGATATGGTCCTTTCAAGATCATTACCTAAGCGGTAACACCCTTTTAGGGAACGATGTTCCCTACCATAGTTGTTCCGAGGATTTCATAGAGAAACAAAGGAAAACACCGGGAAATTTCCGGTAATCTCTCTTCTCAAGCAAAGATATTTTTGCATATAGCCGAGAGATACTCCCAATCACCAAAATTGATTGTTTTGGCCGACAACACCCTGTTACTTGAGTCCCCACAACCATGCTGCCATGATCGTTCTGAGGTGGAGAACTTTAGGAATTCTGCAAGGAGCCGAGAGTTCATGACGACAAGGCCCGTAAAAGTCACCTGAATTGAACCTCTTAGAAGGACTCATGTGATTACATTCATTACAGTTTTACCTTCGGCCCTATGTATATCCGTCTCCGTAGGATGTCCGGAGACCACCTTCGTTTTCCTTCCGTTGACCTTCCTTTCTCTTTCTTTTCTCTTTCCTTTTAGCTAATGAGTCCTTGTATCCCTTCACACCTGGCCAAAGTTCTAACCGGATTTGGTTATGTAGGTATCATATATAACACTAACTTCTCGGCTGGACCCACTGTATGGTATGATAAATCTCGCAGAAATTTTCGGCTACCGCGCTTCTTTCCGGCTATGCCGAATGAAATGGACCAAGGGCCCTTCCAAATTTACTCAAGGTTTAGCCGCGCGGGCACCAATAATTATATTATAACGATTCTAGGCGCAGGCCAGAAAATTCTGGGTAATAAGTGGCTTACCTAACACTAGGTACGTACGCAAGTCAATATTTAGGCAATGTTCTTCCTTTACAGTCCGTAATGCCGCGAACCATTTTCGTAAGTACTCCTAAACCTATCTCAGCCGGCAAGACGAATCTGTCAGTCCGCGCCGTCGCGCGCCATAGCGCTAAGGCTCTACTGGAGCAGGCCAATGAGAGCGCGTGCTCCGCCAGTTTCGTCTGCTGTGCGAAGGGGGGCTACCTCTTTGGGGATTAGGGCATAGCGATCTAGCGTCTGCGCCTGTGTCGTCTAGCAGCAACCGGCCCCACAGAGCTCGAGCACAACTTCGTATCTCGAGAGAAATGGTAATTATAGCAGCGGGCTCGGTTGGAAGGCGAGAGACTATCGTCTAACCTGGATCGGCAATCGAATCAGCGCATGGAGAATTAGTTTGGAGGATTTTTTCTTTGTCGGTATCTCATCATCGGCGATCGGTTGCATCCAGTCAAGTCCAGTCAATCAAATAGCCATATCCAGTTCCAGTTCATCCGTCCCGTATTTGATTCTTTTTTCGCTTGTTCCCATACTGATCTTGCATCCCTGCGCTCACGGACTTTGGGAGTCTCCAGGCGCTCCAGCAAGTCGGTCGTGGTTCTAATCAGACTAGAGTCAATTCGAAACCATGGCATTATGTAGATCGGTCTAAGAATCGTCTTTGCTCGACCATTGGCTAGGTCGAGTATTCATTCAGCTTTTCTACCTGCGGTTAGGTTGATACTGTGATTGCCTGGGACACCGATGCCGAGACTGCCAGCCAGCATGTCGCCTAACAGAATAGAATAGCAGGTTCGCGCTTTGAAATTACTGAGCATGCCAGCTCACAGGCTAGCTCTGTTACATGGCGTAAGCAGGGTGTCAAGCGCAAAAAGTGCAGGGGTTGCAAGCCCAGCAATCGCGAGCTCCGTATCTTCTAGAACTTCCATCGTATTACTCGGACAACGGCAGAGATGCAGGCCAAGGAATCGCCAGAATTGGAGGAAACATCGGCAAATCAATGGAAAGACATCGCCAATAGCCAGAAAAGCAAGGAAGTGGCGAGGAACGGAGGCAAGAGCAGCCGCGGCAATGAGCGCCGTGTCGGTGATGGCAGGGTGCCTGGCGTCCTAGAATATATGACAGGACGGATTAAACTGTGATTTAGTCAGTTCTATACGGCGCCCTACATTCATTCTCTACTTACTTTACCATGGTATTCATTTCATGTCTTAGCATCTCCTTCTTTGTATACTTTTCGCTAGGGTATTTTATAATGGCTTTGTGTGATGTTGTGGATTGATTGGAGGATACTTCTCATATATTGCATGCACTTTCAGCAATGCATGAGAGATCTTGTTGAGAACGTCGCGATATAACGGAGTAAGCAGTTTTATCGGCCGGGCATCCTCAAGTTGGTCTTTCAGCCTATGGTGCTGGGCGCTAACTGTCTGTTTAAACGACCGAATGTATGACAAAAGGTCATTTTTAGAGAGCATTTGCAGATCACGCTTGAGGATCCAATGAGCTCCTTCAGCACGTGATGTCGTTGAGTTTCCAAAATGGAGGACATGGTCAGTATAGCAACGGAGGAAATGACAAGCTGTATTATGGCATAGCCATTGACTCCTCCTGAATATACTCGACAACTTGGAGATAAACCTGGCCATACTTGTTTTTAAACTCATCCCATGCGATGTCTTTCAGAAGTATTGTGGGAGCGTTAATACTCTTTGTTCAGCTAGATTTAATGCCAGGTTCTCTAGATGCTTTTGGTGGATTAACGTGAGGACCGGTCACCGCCAGATGTATGCTCCCCTCCGATTCCATATAATAGATCCCATTCCGCTGTCTCCCAGTATCCAATAGAACAAGCGGAGCAAAGTTATAATCTATTTTATCTGTGATGGATAGCGAGACAACTACATAATTACTACTACGTAAAACCATCCTGCCATGGGGCACCTGTTCTCACGCCATGACCTAGTGGAAACTCGTAGCGGTGCTAAAAAGCCACTGAGTAGTAGATTAGCATCGTATAGAGATCTTAGAACAATTCCCCTTTATTAAGCCGGGTCATATTAGATGTATCAAAGGGTGGAAACTCAAAACTTCAATTGATTTTTTCATCTATGTAGAAAAAGGAGTGCAACCCAGACATGGGTGTGAACTAGGAGATATGTAGTGATCCCTATCTAGAGGCGAGTAGCTCATAATTAAAATAATTCATTATGTTTTCCGACTGGAGCGGTCTCTTATTTCCTAGATAGAAATACTCCGAAGCCGCAATTCTGTGGCGTACTGCTCTCTCTTCGATGAGGTATTTCTCGACACAATCGCCAGTGGTAGGCATGCCGATGATTTGCATAACTTTCATAGTACAAACCCCGAGGGCGAAGAGTCTTCTGGGGCTACCAATATCAACCCTCCCTTTTGGACAACTCGGTCTTTCCTGCAGAACCAGGGCCTTCCACAACGCCTGCTACAACGCCAAGCTCCCCCAGGCCCACCACGCCACCATTATCCGAGTCGAAATCGATCAGGAGGCAACGTGCTGCTCCAGAACTTTCTATGCCGGCGAAAAAGTAGAAGTCGGGCGCAGAGCAGTTAGCCGAGAGTCTCCGATGCCGTAGCCATTCATTCTAGTTGTCAAGGGATCCCTTTGTTATAAAAGCGAAAGCCTACTGATATCCTCTGACGACCTATGAAGGTGAGTGATACGTCACTTGCGGGCTCCATTTGTAGGAGAATTAAGAATCTAGGTAGGGTGCGTTCGACTAGCCTCATACTAGGAAAATACATAATGTTGACTTATTTCGAAGTCTAGATTTTAGTTCGTTCCACCAGGCCTTGGGTCGTCCTAGAAAGGAACAGGAGAAGGCGATTTGACATCAGAGTGACAATTTTTTGGGATGTCGGTTCAAAATTTCATTGGCAATTCCGACTCTGGCACCGTACGTCCACGAGGGACGATAATCATATTGTATCGCTCGCCCAGTCCATTTTGTTTGTGCTAGTGAATCTGATTTCGTAGATTCAAGCTTACCAAATGATGCCTTCGCGAGGGGGTATTCTTTGACTTCATTAGCACACAAGGGCATCTATGAATACTATGGTAGGATACCCCCAAGGTCTCATCCAACTGGGCCCCCATTTTGGGACAGGATATGAGATTACTCTGGAAGGGAACAAAATCCATCGAGATTAAGTAGCATCATCACTTATTGGTAATGGTCAAAGGCATCCAGAACGCGAGGGTTATTGCTTGCGCTGCGACATTATATCAAGAATTATTCGCATCAAATCAGAACGGTCGGTACATACATACGGGCATCTCCGAAAGTGACAGGATTGGTTTCCTTTCTGGTATTTTCCTTAAAAAGCTAAAGACCTCGATTTTTTCAGTTTCAAGAGGCAAAGGCATTAGAACCCGTTCTAGCCTGTGGGTGGTCCCAATACGCTTGTGAGTCGGAATCTGTGTATCAGTCATGGTGGGTGTACAGGCTGCAGGCTGATATCATTGATCTAGGTGACAGAGACCTATAAATTATAATATTTTCCGTGAAGATATATGTATAAATGGGTTGGGTTATCCGCTAATCAGAGAGACTTGCCTTAAAGGGAGAGAGGCACAAGTGAGGACATTGTATAATGCCAGACCGAAACAGCATGCCTCAGTCGAATATCACTGCTATTATTAACCTATGTTGATAACTCTAACTCGTTGTGATGGAATGAGAGTTAAAAAAAAAGGCCTCTCTATCACACCTTTTCGTCTCAACTGGGAGAATACATTATTAAGATAATGAGTATAATACGTTAGTAGGTGGTGTTAAGCCTAGCTAGTATTGGTAGATAGGACAGAGCCAGTTCTACCAGTTTAGGTCTCTCCGCTCCCAGACCCTTTAGGGAGAGGAGTTATATTTTGAATTGGGGAGTGGCTGATCACTCACCACACCAAGGTGGCCTTGTGGTTAGAATGGGTGCGTCCATCTACCTCCCAGTGCCCTGGAAAGTCCCCGCCATCTTAGGTCAGAGTTAGGTGTCTATGCAGTCAGGTCAAACCATGGAGGTAGTGGCAGGCGCTGCATAGACACCATTTTTGGATATTTTTGATCTTGCACTGTAGAAAATGTCTATACTAATGGTAGAGCCTATCTTATCTATTATTTGCCTTCTGTAAGGCCTTGGGAAGCAATACAGGGCGATATCATAAAGCCCAGTCCCGGATTCGAACCGTCGACGTGCAGTCGACCAAACTGAGATCCGAAGCCAGCTTTGAGTGTGAATTGGACGTGCGTGCAGCACGTGGGGCCATGTGTTTCTCCTTTGTTCACTTTGCACAATAGCAAAGAGAAGGTTGCCTCCTGTGTTCTTATATTTATATGTTGCCTGAGCATATAATTCTGAATGAATAAACCCCAGTCGTGTTCGGAGGTTGTATAGAGTCGGGTTATTGAGGTTATTGAATGTGAGTCTAAGCCCGAGCCACTGAGCTGATATACCAGAAGATATGGACTTGAAGCTGGATGCTGTGGCATCTTTGCAGGATGAGGCTACGGCAACTGCATTCTGTAGAATACCACCAGAAGCACGGAAGAGTTGGCTAGAAAGACTACATTAATATATAGCAGTAGCTTGTTTCATTCAGCAATGTATCTGCAGTAGTCTGTCAACATGACTCCTGCTATGCTATTTCCTCTCGTTTCATCGCCATTTCAGGTTCCTAGGCTCGTTCCATAAATTGTATATCGCCGGGGTTGTCTGAAATACTGTCTTGGCTTTCGTCCTGGGCAAGTTCATTACCATCACTGCCTGCCTTTCCGATGAAGTTGTGAGGTCCATCTATGGCATATATCTACCCAACCTAGGTCTTTATATCGTCCTCTTAAGATCTTGAATCTCCGTTTCCATATACCAAAGGCTCTCTCAATCGCGGTCCTCAAAATAGCATGACGGAGATTATATAGCTCTTGTTTATTGGCCGTTCTAAGACTATGTCTTGTATGATCCATCAAATGGTAACTCACGCCTCTTTACGGCACAAGCTTTTGGCGTTTGAATACCCGGCATGGCCTAGATAGTACTTCCCGTCCGGAGCTTCAAAGCCTTTATCCAATGCATCTTCTGAGAATCTTCCATCATGCACAGAGCCTTCCAGCCAATACATAGACGAATTCAAGGTCGAAACTGTAGGCTCCAAGAAAGGACACTTTTACGATTCCTCCATGGCGCTTGATCACAGGTAGGGAACGAAGACAGATATATGCGATTCATCGAATGCACCAATGTGGTCCTTGAAGTACGGAAAGAATTTCGGATTGCTCTGAATCTGTAGTGGTACTTCGTCTCCATGTGGAAGGCAAATTGTAGCGTAACGGTCGCAGATACTGTGTGTTTAAATTGGGTAAGGTACGGGTTATAAAATGGACCTAGATAGCTTTCCCGAATGTGGATTAGTTCCAAAGGGTGCGAAAAAGATCCAAAAAGCCAGGCAGCAATCAAAAGGATGAACTGCTGTTATAGTACTAGTATATAGGCTAGTATACTATGGTATAAATTATTTATGCAGTCGATGTATAAGCTTCACTAGCAATTATCACCGTGGTGAAGAAACTCCATTCGTGAGACCTTGTCATCGATCGCGATGGGAAAATGGCTGCTACATCTCATTCTTCTGATCAACTGCCTGAGAAGCCCCTAGCATCGGGGAAGAAGATCATTATCGCCGGAGCTGGTATAGCAGGATTAGCATTTGCTCTGGCTCTCCGAAAGACCTGGCCAAGGGAATATGAAGATGATTTCCCTTCTGTGACAATCTATGAAAGAGACAGCAAGGAAACGAGCATCGGACGAGAGGGATATTCTCTCTCTATCCGTGGCGATTCTTCCGCCAAAGGCATGCAGGTCTTACACAAGTTGGGTCTTCTGAGGTCAATGCTTGATTCCAGCATAAGTAATATACGTCTTGGTTCATTTACGTTGTGGGACATGAGCTGGGCTCCTCTCTTACAATTGTCGAGTAATATTGTGATTGATGAGGCGCTCCCAGCTTCGACTATGCGCATCGCCCGAGCCGTTCTCCGCAGGATCATGATCGATGCCATCAACCAGCTGGATGTCATACACTGGGAGACACCGTGCACAAGAATCGAGCCGTTGCAAGAGAATGGCAGGGTGAAAGCTTGTCTTGGGAACGGGGATGTTGATGAGTGCGACCTTTTGATCGTGGCCGATGGTTCCAGCAGCAAGATACGGACCCAGTTGCGACCTACAGATAAGCTTTCATTCTGTGGTGTGATCTGCATATCCGGGACCTCCAGATTCTCTGGAGAAACGATGGTTCCGAAGCCGATCGATCGCGATTGGGGGGGAGTTTTGGGTGGTGGTGGTGTGGGCCTCTTTGTGTCACCGATAGATGAGCAATCCGGCGTGTGGAGTCTGAGCTATCTAGCGAACCAGCAACGAGAGCTTCTGGGGCACCCATTATCTGAGGAGCAGGTCCAGTCTCTTCTACAAGAGGTTTTGGAAAGAGGCAAACATTTCTTGGAACCATTCTCTACCATGGTAAAGGCAACCGATCCTTCAACACTGATGATTTTCAATGCAAACGACAAACAGCCATTTGAACACGACCCACGTCTTCCCATCATCTTCATAGGTGACAGCAATCATGCAATGAGCTCATTTGCTGGGAATGGGGCAAACATGGCCTTGCGTGACGGTTGGGAGCTTGCTGAACAGTTGTCAAAGCCAGTTTCCCTGACTTCAGGACTCAAAGCTTATGACAGTTTAAGTGTGCCTCGTTCGTCTAGTGCTATCCGCCAATCGCATTGGAGCATCTCAGTATTTCATGCTCAAGGTCTCAAACTTTTTCTCTACAAGTTGCTTTTGAAGCTAATAAGTCTTTATATGAGGCTAAGGAAGTAGATGGAATGGTATTATCGGTGTGATTACTACTGTAATAATAAGTTGATATATAGCAGAGCCGGAAAGGGACATATATGATTTCTTATCTCATAATTTTCTCTCCCCTCTTCGGCAAACGAAAAAAATTTTTTTTTTGTGCGGATAGTACTAGTTTTCCTAGAATAATGAACTGATCTTACCATTAATTTAGAAATTGTCTATTAACAACTATTTGTCTGATTACCGAACTCACTTATGAAACGCAAGTTGCTCAGATACGTCTTTCTCAACGGGTTCAGCATCACTTGGTATCCCTTCGTTCTGGTTATAATCTTCCTCATATATCATAAAGGCATCGTCATCCAGATCGCGGTATCGAATCCAGAAGATTACGGTTTGAACCGCCAACGCTATAGCCGGAGCGGCCCATACCCAGATGAGATATGGATCTGCAATCGCCGGGATAAGGATCTCTCCAAGTGCGCTGGCAAGCGCATTGGAGAGTAAGCTTAGGGCCATGACAAGCCCCTTCATGTTTTTAGGTGAGCGGGAATAGGCGATCTCATATGCTGTGACATTGCACAAACATTCCGAAATGGCCCCCAAGGAGACGATGGGGATCTGAATCCAAATGGACAATGGAGAGACACCATCACCGATGGTGCAATTTGAAGCATAATAGCCACATGGCGATGTTTCGTATACCTGCCATTGTACAATTGCACCAATGACACCTGATATCGCCGCCAAAATAAACCCGAGGGTAATACGTTTGATACGGCCGAATTTGATCTTACGACGGCTTAGATATGGGTAGACGATATAGCTTAATATCGGGATCACGACAATGATTGTAAGAGGGTTGAAGTTGTTCAGAAGATCGTTCGGTGCACCGGCTGTTGTCATTGCAGCCCCTTGATTAGTTAGTACTGAACCCACGCCGCCATCGTTAAGAATCCAAATAGGGAAATAAAGGAAGATTTTGCAGGCATCGAACGTTCTGCGAACGTCGTCAACGAGTTTATCATTCCATCCGAGCGTCTTGCCTTTCCAGGTTGTCATTCCTTGAGAAGCCATGACACTCGGTTTTGCAACATTCCAGAAGTCTTTTCGCCATAATCTGAAACCGTTTCTCTCAATGGCCACTCGGACGATTCTGGCCACGTTGTTGAGCTCCGATCCGCTTGGTGGTGTCTTGGTTGTACGCTTGTACATAATAACCAGGAGTATTGGCAAGAGGAAGTAGATGATTCCCGCAACCAAGAATGCGAGCCAATACCCTACCGTTTTCTCCGAATAAGTGGTTCCAATAGCATAGAAAGCTCCAACATTAATCATCGCGTAGAAGATGAGCATAACACGCTGCACGGTTGCTTCAGGATCGACAATCACTTTCTCTCCAGACTCAAGCATTTTGGTATATGGTTTCTGATGGCGCCATTGATCAAGGACCAGCGGTGCAATGTTAGGTTTAAAAATGCCTTCACTTCATCAGATAATGAGTTGACATTTGAGGGAGTAACTAACCGGCGCCGATAGCGAGTAAGAACAAGCTGATCATAAACGGAGCAATACCGTGTCCAGCCCTTAGGACTGTCGGAAGAGCTCCAAAAATCATGATGAAATGAGCGATTCCACAGATAGCCACCCCGAGTGCAATGGTTTTATAGCGACCCAGTGTTGTATCGGCAATCCAGCCGCCAAAGACCGGAATAACATAAGCCAAGAATTGGAAAAGAAGTACAAATGCATTTGCAAACTGGACACCTTTCCCTAGGGCTCCCGCCGTCTCTTCGGATCCGGGTGGAGGAGCACCAGCCCCATTTCCGCCTATTTGGTCCAAAGTGAGCAATAACCCTGGTTACTACTAAGTGCGAGAACATACCCCGGGGTAACGGAAATTGAATGAAGTTAGAAAACACCGTTGTAGCGCCATAGTATGATGCACGCTCCGCAAACTCCACCAAACAGAGAGCATAAGAAGCGATTGGGATTGAACCGGCGACTTTGCGAAGCGTATGTTCTTCATCATCGGTCGGCAGAGGGAATGCATTGCTATCATTGTATGTGCGTTGCACCCCTGATTCCACTATCCGAATGTCTTCATTTTGTTTACTGTCATTTCCCAGATACGTGAAAGAGTCTCGGGCCTGAAGGTCATCCTCTCCGGTGAGGCCTGCACCCGGGTCACTGGTTGTAATATCCTCTCTGCCGCTGTCGACTGAGATTGACTTGTCAGTTTTAATTAAATAACCGAAAAGCGTATATATACGTACGCATCTTTGCCAGCCGTAGATATAGTATATAGTACGTCGACGTACTAATGGTTCACAGAGAATACTCGGTAACTACATCCAACCGCAATCCGGGCAGAGAAAAGCCCGTTTTATGTTGTCTAGCGATAGAATAAAAACCATGTAATACAAGGAAAACCATTTTCCCGTCTTCTAACCCTATTGCCTGTAGGTTCCAACTAAAGATTATTATCATCTATCTATCTTGGGTAGGTAGCCAGCAATAGGCGCGAGGGCTGGTAACACAGACATGCATTCAACCCTGATCCGGTAAGAGCACCAACTCAATCTTATTAGCTGACCCCAGACCACTGACAGATGATAGAACAGACGGGCGGGTTATCAAGTCCGATTATCTAACTAAATCAGTTTCGCCTTCTATCTAGCTTGTGGGACTATGGTATCATCCAGCTGTAACAGCCGATCTTGCTTATCATAATAGTATCATTGTGCCTTGTATCTGTCATTATAACACAAAATATGATAACTAGTACTTGAGGGCTCCTATGACAACTTCTTCTCGGATATATCGATCGGCCAGCGAATAATCCAAGACGGCCACGCATTTGAACTGACGGAGAAGGAACCATGTATGAAGGTTGACTTACTAATAAATAAGAGGATGCTGTAATATGTAATTTTGAATCTTAGTAGTGTGCTGTGGGCTGGTGTGATAGAGATCTTACAACCATATGCATACTCTGTGGATCCTAATTTAAATTGGAGGGTAGCATTCAGCACGAACAACATCCTTCTATATTGTGATATCATGAGCATCAATATCACCAGCATCACGTCATATTGCTAGGCCATTGATCAATCCAAACTAGTACCTGCACTAACTATATAGCATTCCAGCATAGTCACGATCTCCTTGAGCCGGAGTGGCGGACTTTTGATCTTGCTTAGTCACAACCACGTGATTAAACTATATTACCAATCGTGGGGTAATCCGCCGTGAAAATACGGAACATGTGACCGGTGTACTGCCACATTGAATTACCCTCCTCTACCTATAGATAATAATTGATCCACCAGTCTTTACACGTTGCCCCCCCCTATGGAGTTACAGACACAAATCCACTGTTCTGCCTGCAATGCTAAACGCGACTTTGCTGATTCTGAAAAAAATAGACAAGGCAAGCAAAAAAAAACATGCTTCCGCCACTCGAAGAAGAAACGCACATTGGAGTTGAATG
>JAHQZX020004240.1:0-33491 GCA_019804575.2 Pseudotulostoma volvatum
CTTCACGGCCTCGTTCAGACTCCTCTAGGCGCCGGCGTAATTCATTTATCTCCTCGAGAGACATTCTTGATGTTGTATTGATTGACAATTCACAGAAAAATATGTTGTGGTTTTGTGATGGTTGTTTTGGCCTGGTAGCTGTTTTCTCCTAATAGAGACCTCAAAAGATCCAGCCCCTTTCACAATATAGTATTTTAGTGAGGATGCTGGAAAAATGTTCTAGCTCTATAAGTCTCTATATTATATACTAATAATTCTCTCATATAGGTGGGCTATTTCGCATATCCGATCGATTCTTAAGGCCGAAGGAATCCCTTTTCCTGGAGTCTTTATTACCGACTGGGAACTTGCGCTTACAAATGCAATTGATACCGTCTTTTCAGAGGATGGAGTCAAACGGCTTCTCTGCAGCTGGCATGTCAACCATAGTATTATTGGTCATGCCAAAAGGCATTTTCGGGTAGGGCTCAACAATGATGAGAAGGGCCCGAAAGAGCAGCTCGATCAATTTATGAAAGACTAGAAATCAGTCTTGAGATCTCTAACTATCGCGGAGTTTACGGCCAACTAGAACTCTTCCCAGCAAACCCACCCACAGCCTCTGATGAATTATATTCAGGATACATAGATTGGACCACACAAAACCCGAATAATTTGGGCATAGGTAGATACAACCGGGCACTTTGGCCATCAAACGTCATCCCGAATCGAGGGTCACATCGGATGGTCAAAGAATATATTCTAAACTCAACACGTGATCTCTATATTACTGTTCAGTGTGTAACGTGTAACGATCACTCAATCTAAGAAGAGAAAGAAAGAATTCCCATCTCGATCTATTGGCAGCTATATACGAGAAGATCAAACTTGTAGAAGGAAAGAAGGAAAAGACAAGAAAGCAGAGAAGAGAGGGCTTCTTATAGCTTCAGGATCTGAGAAAGACCCTAGGTGTATTGACTTTTGAAGCACGCCGGCATGTGGGGCCGAGATATGAAGCGTACTCGAGGCTTTGCTGAGCCAGTAGAGTATACGTGGCTATTAAATATACGATGTAATAATTGAGTATAAAATACAAATGAACAATAAAGATATGTTGTCACACAATAAACCTCAATTTTCGAGTCCACCGCGGCATCGAGCTCGGCAAGAATTTTGTCGAAAGCCGATTTATACGATTCATGCCCTCTCCCTTTTCTTGATGGTGACCAAATGCTGATAATCAGAGCCTGGCAAACTTTTATACTTAGCCTCCCAAATTACCTGTACCCGATCAACAACCCGGCGGATTTCAAGAGCATCCCATGTCTTTTGCAGATATTGCTTTCTTCTCGAAATGTCTAGGATATTCGCAGCCGTCTAATCTGGGACGACTTTTGAGAGACGGTAGTACTTTTGAAGCACGAAAACACCTATGTCGATGGCATTGCGAATTTGGACTTGCGTCGGTGCCATCACCGGACCTAAGAAGGGTCTTGTGTGCAGTACTATCGAAGCTACGTTGAGCAAGGCTCGTAGCTGATCAATGAGGTCCTGCATCTGCTCCTAGATTCGCAGGGTTTGCTGAAGCGCCATGCTAATGACTGAGCTTGAGCATCCATTGCATATAGAGATAAAACCTATCAAAACTATAATAATAACACAATAAGGGTGTCTATCAACAAGGATTTCTAGAAGGTTCCGTACGCCTGCCAAAAGAACGAATCCTAGTGTGAAGGGATACAAAGAATTATTTCGATTAACTATGTAAAGCCTTATATACAAAGAGGATTCGTTAAAGATGAAAAAAGGATGAAAAAGAAGGAAAATTATCATAATAGATACTTAGGATAAATATGAAGCCAACTTGAAGGCTAACTAGAAATATAACGATTAACGAGTGCATAGTACGAGCATTACTAAAAGGTTTTAACCTCTCACAAATCCTAATGTAATATAGGGTTATTTATATGAAGCATTCATTGAAAGAAGGAAAGAAAGGGGAACATGGTGGAAGGTTGCCACGTGGTATTACACGTGACTCCCTGGGCTCTAGCCCGTCCCCAGTTCCGCAAGGGAAACCTTTGCCGCCATCCCAGTCTACAACTTACCGAATTCTGCGCCTTGACCTCGCGTCAGCAAAGGGATGGATCCGCCTGTCGTAAAACCCTGGGGCGCCGATCTTCTTTATTCCAAAGAAAGACGGTACATTGCGGCTCGGGGTGGATTACGGAGGGTTAAACGCTATTACTATCAAGAACCGTTACCCTCTACCTCTAATTAACGAGACACTAGATCGACTCGGTGGCGCGAAGATATTCACACAGCCCCGCCCCCGGGATGCTTGCCATAGGATCCAGATCAAGGAGGGGGAGGAATAGAAAACCCCCTTCCGAATAAGGTACGGCCACTATGAATATCAAGTGATGTCCTTCGGACTAGCAAATGCCCCCGCGACGTTCCAGGCCTATATTAATAAGGCTCTTAGTGATCTACTCGACGTCTGTTGTGTCGTATATTTTGATGATGTCCTTATTTATTTCTAGACTCTGGAAGAGCACCGTCGCCAGGTCAAGCAGGTTTTGGAGAGAATTCGCAAATATAAGCTATGCGTGAAGCTTAGCAAATGCGCCTTCGGGGCTGACACAGTTAACTTTTTCGGATATGTGATCAGTCCTACCGACACTGAAATGGAAAAGAGCCGGATAGAAACAATTGAATCCTGGCCAGAGCCAACCAGGGTCCGTGATATTCAAGTCTTTATTAGCTTCACGAACTTCTACCGGAGGTTTATCGAAGGGTTCTCAAGAGCTATCAAGCCCTTGACAGATTTAATCAGACGAAAACAGCACCAGAAGAAGGGGGGAATGAGACTACTGAGAACACGGCCAGAGTCACCGCCTGCCCAGCACAAGCTAGGTTCAAGAAAGCCCGAGCCGTTCCAGATGACGCCGCAAGCAAAAGCAGCATTAAGAGAGCTCAAAGGGACCTTTACTAGTGCACCGCTACTATGTCACATCGATCCAGAACGGAAGATGAAGATCCAGCCCGACGCTTCTGAGTTCGCGTTTTCGGCAATCATGACACTGTTGTAAGATGATGGACATTGGCATCCAGTCGCATATTGATCGCGCAAAACGCAATCCGTAGAAGCGACGACGCAGAAATGTTGGCAATAGTGGACGCTTTCAAACATTGGCGCCACTACTTGGAGGGGAGCAAGCGCCCCGTCATTGTAACGTCTGACCACGCCAACCTGGGGTTCTTTAAGACGAATAAGGAACTGAATGGGGCATCAGGCAAGGTGGGCAGAAAGGCTCAGTGCATTTGACTTTTTTATCAAGCACCCGCAGATATCACCTTGTTATCCCCACACTTCCATATTAGGATATGTATTCCTACTGGCTCAGATAGCTATGCACGCACACAGCCACCGCTATCTGTATCTGTCTCCTTTTATGTATATAGCCGAGCTGCCCCTTCATGGTTCTAAGGGTCAGCAGTTAATCTGATTTTACCTTTCATATCAGTATTGGTGCCTTAGGCATGCTTTCCCGATCCTATTTCCCTTGCAGCACCGCCCGAGGGCGAAGAACGCGGCAGACGCGCCTAGTCGTCGTCCTGACCATGAGAGAGAACGGGCCAGGAACAACATGCTGCTGACTCTTCAGGAGAAGCTCCGTTGAGGTCTTCTACATGCTTGGGAACCTGCATCTCCCGAGCTACAAAGAATACTAGAGGAATTGAAGGCGCACAGCTAAAATGCACCTCGGGAAGGACACTTTTCTTTAGTCGACACTAATGCCTTATGGGATGCAGAGCGCACTCATGGATGAGAGCTTCGCTGGCGTTACGGGGGAACCGGTATTCCTAGTGCCACGGTTGCTTGTTACTGGCTGCTCTTGCAACTGAGACAGCCTACTCTGAGATGCCTATGTCAATGACGGAGTTACTACATATGGCTCAGCAAGGGGACGCCCATGCTGAGGAGCAGACAAAACGACTCACAACGATAGAAGGTATCAAGGCTGAGAGCTCGCCCTGGAGTATAGGTAAACATGGCCTGCTCAGGTATTCGAACGGCGTTTACGCCCCAGACACGAAGCTATTAGGAACGAAATCTTGCGCATCAATCATGATGACCCTCAGGGAGGGCACTCCGGGGAGAAACGCACCTCTGGCTCAATCCGTCGCAAGTATTATTGGCATGGGTTACGCGGAGAGGTCAAGAATATGTTAAAACCTACGGAATATATCAGAGGATATCGTCACCGCAAATACGGCGAGATGGAACCCATCTCAGGCCTACAAGGCCGTTTGAAACGGTAACGCCCGACTTTATCACGGGCCTGCCCACGTCGGTTTGGAAGGATAAAGTCCATGATGCTATATTGGTTATTATTGACACCTTCACGACTCAACAGGCATCTCGCCCGCCGAAACGCTGATAGGATACCGAGGCGATTTGGCGGTAAACGTTGGGGAAGAACATGAAGGAGACGCACCAGAAGCACGGCAGCCCGCGAAGCGACTAAAAGAGATTCGCCAAAGGCTGTAAGAGAACCTTCAAAAGGAATTCGAGATGCAAAAGCGTTACTATGATCAAAGACATCAGAAAATGAGCTCCCAGGTCGGCGACTGGGTTATGTTAAGCTCAAAGAATCTACGACCATTGCGTCCAAACCGGAAATTGGCGAACTGACAGCTCGGCCCGGTCCAAATGATCGACGCGTGGGGAAAACAAGCGTACAAGCTGCAGCTGCCGCCATCATTACGAATGGTTCACCCGGTCTTCTATGTATCGCTCCTCATGGATGTGAGGGCGAAGTGATTCGGCTAGGCCCAACACCTGTGGATGGATCCCCCGAGTGGGAAGTGGAGGCTATCCTGGCTTTGGCAAGCGCGAGAGGTACGGCAACGCGGAGTACCTTGTCAGATAGAAAGGCTATTCCCCGGCAGAAGACTCATGGGAGCCAGAAGAAGAGGTAAAAGAGCTAGAAGCACTGGATACGTTCGAGCTACAACAGAAGAGAAAGCCCAAGGGAAAACGTGGTCCCCTCAAGTGGAGTCAGAAAATTTAGAAGGCATTGCTCTTCCTCTTTTTTCACCCACGAGGTTTCAAGGTTTAACCAGGGTGTACCTAAGAGCTCAGCTACGGCCTGAGTCACAATACTGGGAACTTTAATTGACGCCAATTAACGCCCGAGGCCTTGAAGGAGGGGGATACTTGTAACGGCATCTAGTCATGAGCAACTATCACGAGGAGACGGGTAAATAGTTAACCCGTTATAGTCATGTATGTAAATAGATCTGTGGGAAGCCCAGCGATCGATCAACTCTGATTCTATCACAGCATGGTGATTCCCCTTCCTCAGTAGCGCTGTCCTATAACTCTTACAAATTGAGAGAAGATGAACAGAGGCTCTGACGATCTTGCTTTTATCCCACCCCTTTTTTTAAAAAGAGTTACAGATGGATGATTTATGGTAATATGAGATAAGACCAGACCTAGACCTATGTCGACAATGTCTGCTCTGCATATGGCGATCCTAAGGTCGAATCACTGTGCCAAACCCCGATACTCTATAGTCATCGTCCTGACCCGGTACATCCTTCAAATCTTTCATCAGGTCAAAAATTTCAACCCTCCTAGGACTTTCCAGCCGCCAGTCTCAATCAGTTTCAACGACATGGCAAATTCTCAGAGAGCTTCTGCCTTCGGAAAAAGATTCCAATGTCAAGGTCTGTTGGTTTGGCTTTCCACGGCAGCTTCAACCGTATGAAACTGTCACCAAGAATCCGAGCGGTCTCGTCATTACTCGCTCATTCCTAAAAGAAATGACCCTCTTCTTAATCAATACTTTACCATACTGTCAGGATCCTGACTATAGTATATAGTATGCTGATTGAATGACCTACCATGGTCATTTATTGGGCCTTTTGGCGTGTGGTGTAGTGGTAAAGTCAGCGGCCCGCTGCCTCACACATATTAACTTGAAGATGGCTTGCCGATATAGACGTGGGCCCATCTACCAGCCCCAAAGCAGCTATCTGTTATGCCGCTAAGTACTACCGCAAGGAAGAGACAAAATCTACCTCCTATCAACAACTTCTAGCCCAGTCTTGACGAACGGATGCCGTTGTCTTCCCTTGCTGCTTAGCCGATGAAAAATTTAGTTGGAGAATGTGATAGTCGGCACAGGAAGGGACCAGAAAAGGACCAGGCAGACAGAATTGTCATCGAGGATAATGACATCCGTCAATGTCAACCGGTATTGGAAAAATATAAGAACCAAGACACCGAAAATGAAGTTCTGCGTGATCTTACTTTGCCATCATTTCTCAGAGAGTACAATTCAAAAACGTACAAGCCATGACCGAGAGCGAAACCACGAGTGGTTAGTTATGTCCCGCTGGACATCCATCGTCTAATGAATATGTCTCATAATGCATATAGATCCTACAATTACGGCACCTATACTATATAAAGCATAGCTTATGTAGTATATATGATGTATGATAGCTCCTAATTCTCGGATCCTCCCGAAGAGAACCCGTCATATGTTATGAGAATCTTGGTTGACCTACAATTCCCTTTCTTTTTATAGTATGAGGACTTTTCGAGCTAAATAAATGCATCATCATGTTCATAATTTAGCCTTAGAAAGAACGGTATGCGGGAGCTTACGAGACTTGTCGCTTGTCGAACAATTCATACCCATGACCCTGACTATCTTCCTCTTAAAGATAATGGTCCTGACTCCGAAAGCAATGACTTCGAGGAGCCAGGTGAGAATGAAACTGTATAGGACTGGGAGCTACTAATTAGCCGCTAGACAGCTTCACGATGGTGCAGGGAGGTTCGGAGATTCTGATGATTTAGGAAAAGAAATTTATATCGTCTGTATGATTGGACGTCGCATACAAGTCGTTTCCCCGAGCTCTCTGATGATTATTGGGGCAATTCAAAGTTGTAATAGATTCCCCAACCGATTACAATGTCTACAACGGCCGATATTAATTGATACTCTCTAATCGGGACAACGACAACTTTACAGGGCTGTAATACATCAATATGATAATATCCTCTAGAACGAGTTACCTGGCCCACTTCGCATTAATATCGGCGATTCCACCGGCACAGGTAAATCCTATTTAATCTCTATGATACCCACTTATTATTTGCAGCAAAGACTCGTGCTGTCGGACAAAATGATCCGGTGTTGAAAGCAGGTCTGACTGGAATGGTTGCCATCAAGATACGGGGACGAGCGCGTCACTACCTTCTTTCATTACCTGTCAAAAAGGCATTCTCCCCTCTCGCCTACGGCGCTTATATTACCGGACTTTAGCAGCAATTCCAGTCGTGCAAATTCCTGGGATTGACGAAAAGTCCATGATCGGGCTTACGACTCTTTACTGAGTCGACCAGTGGCTTCGTCAAATATTCCCTGACCGACAAGATGAGTGGTTTATTAGCGGTTTAAATGTTCTTCTGTGTGGAGACTTTTCCAACTTCCTCCCATTTTAGAAAACCACTTTTTCATACTGTCAACCCGCGACTGCTTTGGATTATATAGGAAACCGGTTTATTTTATTATTTTTTCTGTTGGGTTTTAGTAGCTGGAAAGAGCCAACTACAGTACTATCATACTCAAAGTAATATTTTATCTTTTGCCAGTACCGATTCGTAAAATATACAGGTATCTCACTGACTTTAGTGGCGCTGTTAGTTCTAGCACCGGTGAAACTCTATTTGCCGTCCCCGCCGTATTGATCCTAGCCTTGATCCTAGCCTTAATCCTAGATGGGCCCTAATATGCATAGTAATTAACTCATCAAGGAGCCATCTAGGGAAAGAAGCCGCCTATATTATAACTGCGGTGAGGTAGCCTTCGGCGAACACTCACGTTACGATTAGTAATTAATTAGTAAGCAGATAGTACGTGATAAAATATCCTCATCTCATATACCATATACCATATACCATGATGTGTAGTACCATACATGTACATGATCCTGCTCACGGCTTTATTTCCTGAGCTTTGATCCTCCTATCATATAATATAATATAAAGCAGTACATCAAGGGCTCGGAGGAGCGGGAATCCACAATAGAGAATTGGGAAAATTACTTCTATGATAACAATGCAGTTGAAAAGAGTCTTCATGAAGGCTGTTGGAATAAAGGATTTATGCACTCGGGGGTGTTAGAAAGTTGGTGGCATGCGCCACTGAAGAGCCGGATAATTCCGAAGCAAACCCTGCTACTAAGTTTAGCATCTCCGTTAGAGATTTGCTACTAAAGATAGCTGGTGTGTTTTTATGGAGCCTTTGAGGCATCTTTTATTTAGCAGGCGGATTTCCCAAGAATAGTATCACGGTGAGCTAATGCAGCTGAGCTGACTTGAAGCCGAGCTGGCTTGTAGCTGCATTGAGCTGATGGAGTATGGTGGGTATAAACAAGAGGTTGAGGATTGGGAGCTGATGACACCTTTTTTGTATAATAAGTAAGACAAGTTAGTTAGTCCTTTAATAATTCAAGATCATATGTCAGCGCTTCCCAGCGCCTACCGTTGTTCCTCTTCATATATCACATAGTAAATTTCCCTCTCCTGTAGCAATTAGTTGAAAGCCCCAATATTCCTCTACTGCTAACTCATAATCTAACATCGTGAAGGCTAAGATCCCTCAGTACAGTCTGCAAGGTCGACCTTTGCAAACATTGCCAAACTACTGCCTCCGAATAGGATAAGAAGACGAAACTGAGGGAGCATAACTTCAGATCAAACCACATTTCGGAAACTGAAGGATATCGTCTTCGAACTTTAGCGAAGTGTAGAAGTTAGCATAGATGTTCAGAAGATCACATCATTAAAGCATGTTGTGAGGGAGTCGCTCTTAATTAATGGCCTACTAGTAGGAAAGTTACATAATATATCTTAGAGTAAAATAGCATATGTAGTCGGTGTGCTGCGCTTGGGTGTTCCACGGTAACTTTTTTCTGAAAAGGCCGTCGCCGAAAGGCTGTTTCTAGAAAAAAGCTAGCGTGGAACGCTAAGCGCGGCACGCGCCCATAGCCGATGAGGTCTGTATCATGTATTGGCTGGGGACAATCTTTAACCTACACGCCTCAACGCCACCGCTTTGAAATCGCAATATTTGTCAAACCAGTTGTAGAGAAATGCTAGTAGAAGAACTAGTTTAAGAGAAAGATGAATAATTCGGTCTGTGGAACTACTAGAAGCGAATTCAAGTCCAATCAATGGGGATCCCCTGCAGATGTCCGCTGGGGCTCTAACCGTTTACATTCTAGCCGTGTGTTAGTGATCAAATTATGGCCGATACTATGCCAACCTAGGAATAGATCCACGAAATAAGATTTAATGAACCATAATTGGACTTATCAACTACTTATCGACGGCCACGATACATTTCGCTCCTGGAATTTTTTTGTCCCGTTCCTTCCTATCACCTGTGTACAATAATGCTTGTAATAGCGGTTAATTGACACCAAACTGATCAATCGAAAAGGCAATGGGAAATTCTTCTTCCTAAGAGACATTTACCGCGAAGCCACCGTTTTATTATTTCAGTGACTCTGACCCTCCTAGTCCATTATGTAGCTTTGTGTATTACAAGTTTGGTCTAGATGAAATGCAGCCTTGAAAAAATTGGTCGTCGCCGCGAACTTACAGCGCGTCTCGTCTAACATCTAGTCGACGACCGACCCATACGCTACAACGACAGCATACCTCGCCTCCGAATAATTCCCCGTCGTTTCTCACGTCTCGTAACATCCCCGGCTAGTAGTTTCACGCGGTCCTTCCTTCGCAAACACCTATTGTTAGTCGTCTGCTTTGGTTTCTGGGACAGGTGAGATGGGACCGCAGCCAGAGAATAGACGGCGAAGTAAAGGCGACACGCGGAAGCGCTAGCATAAGAATAGATAGCCGAAGCCCGCCAATGCATCTAGTGGACCAGTTGTGAGAGACGTGACACAAACAGATCACCCTATGATTACGCGTATTTGCAATATCACCACAACAGATATCCGAGAGCTCCCCCATCGTGAAGATCCATGGGACCTTGAGGCAGATGTTCGTCGTTGTACCAATGCTAGATAGGTCAACGATACTAGATAGGTCACTTGATGGCTTCATATTATCCCAATCATTGTCAAGATCCATGGGATCTAGAAGCGGATGTTGTGAAGTCGGTGTCGTTGTAGCAATGCTAGACAGGTCAATGACACTGGACAGGTCACTTTTCGGCTCCATATTTCTACGGCGGAATAAGATGAACTGCTTTGTGCAGGGTTCAGTGACAGATGCAGTAAATAGAGAAGATTGGCTTTCGAATAATAATATTTTCAAGCATATAGACCAAGAAAGTTGCAACGATATATGTCGTTGAAGTTGATGACTCTGTTGCTTAAGAAGATCATAGTAAGTTGCTAAGAAACGCGACTAGATCCCTTCCCCTTAGACGATTTTGGAGTGGCAGCCTGTGATTGGTGAAGAAGTTGGTGGCTGCAGAGGTGGGTACGCCTAAGCCGAAATCAGACTTAGTGTCCTCCTTTAAATCCTTTCTGAGTCACTGAGATAACCATTTTGCAGCACAGCACGCCAGAAGCATTCCAGATGATATCTTCCATGATATCTTCTAACACCATTATTAGTTGGTTATTTCACATCCGGTAGATGTATTTGTGATATTTCTGATTCGAGTTGCAAACGATCCAGCCTCTTTGTTTTCCTAGCTGCCCGAAACCTCCCCCGAACTTTCATTGAGGCATTTCATAATAATCATATATACTTATAAAATTCTAACCATTGAAAATATATAGGAAACAAAAGAATAAGATCAGTCCAGTCCACCGCCACCTTTCCCGTTGACTATTGAGAGCTACAGATGCTTAAGCAAAGTATGGTAAAAGGCTAATAACATTATCGCTTCGGTTCTAACAGGAGAGCTATTTAAATGAGCATTTAATATATGGTGCTATGCCTAAAAGGGTTAGTCTAATAAATATGACTGAGCAATTACTAATCAGACCAAATGTCCGCCAGGTGTACACTGTAATAAACAGCCAAATCCAATAAGAACTAAAGAAGAGATAAGATCTCTTGATCCTATTTAGGCGTTATGATACAAGATCAAGCTATCAAGCATAATAAAAAGAAGAAAAAAACGGGATCTTGCGGAAGTAGGCTCCTGTGGACTAGCCTGTGTGCTATTCCTTCTTCCGTAAGGTGTCCCAGCCAGTCCCGTGATTCGGTTCCAGCAGCTCAGTTCACCCGTTTTGACAATTTTCGAGACTTCCCCCATTGATCAGATGTTCTATAAGTTCATTTCAATAACCATCTGTCTGTTACATTTTTGACGCCTGGTCGGGCCTTCCTCCTTTTGGCCTCGCCGCTTCGCTTTATGTGAGAGCGGTAGCGATATAAAATTGAAACGTCAATATTATTACTATTACGTATGATATATATCATACCCCATTTCAGGGGTAAAATTCTCCGCCTTACAATATAAATCCCCCCATTCTGCCACCTGTTAGATGATCAGTTTTCTCCAAGGGGTCCTGATAATGAACTTTATGTTTTTTGATGGAGAAATTGAATCGAAAATGTGAAGTTTGCTACGGAAATGTGGCATGTGAAAGTTCGTTTACTAGTTTATATCGGTTATCATAACACGGGAATGATACAAGAATTTACCGGACTACAAGTGAAAAACTAGTGGCCGATGAAGTAAGGTATCATACCATCATACGTAGTACCGTATCATACATATATATACATATATGATACTATCATATAAGTACCTACCTAACTACGGTACATATGAGGTACGGTGTGTAAATGTATGTACATGTACATATCATAGGTGCTTAGCAATGGCTGCCTCAGGAGTCTCAGACCTTCTGGACTTCGATGCCCAAACAACATCATTGGGGGACCCAACCTCCTACCTATGATACTACCGCAAATTAATCAATTGGCCCTATTTGCCCTATATTAATGGGATTGTATCTGTTGTATGATACTCTCTATCCTGATAAGAATTCTACTCGTTCCCGTCGAAACGTCAAATTACTAAATCGTAATATCGGTCTTGAGCTCCTTCAGTCGTCACGAGAGTCGTACATACTACCTACCACTAATCAATTCTTTGAGGGTTAGGTAAAGGTCACACGATCATCATGAATTGGCTGAAGCAGACGTATGTCGAATTCTATTTATTTTTATTCACAGTCTTTCTTCGCATGAAAGGACTGATCGGGGATCGACAATAGTCTGGCAAATGTGGCTGGCACTCAGGAGCCAATTTACGGCCCTGATGCCATTCAGCCTGTCACTCGACAAGCGGAGCGCACGCCCTATAGGGAATTGAAGAAGGAGGATCTCAAATGGCAAGCCCTTCCATACACCTCCGTCGAGACGCAGACCTTCTACGTGATGGCCGACAATGGCGGCTTGGCCCTGGTTCAGGTCATCTACAGCAATGTCGCAGGGCTTCATATCACTTGCCAATTCAACTGCAAGATATTCTCTACCAATGGTGATGCACCGCATATCTGGTATTCCGATTCCTTGCGCAACCAGCTCTTTGATGAAGACATGCTCTGCTTTGGCGCCGACAACTTGGCCGTGACGCTGAATGAAGAAGGAACTGCCTACACAATTAAGTCAGTCGTCAATGAGGACAGCCTGGTGAACCTGACTTTCTCGCGAGAAACTCCAGGATTCGTTGTGGGAAATGATGGGACCTCCTACTTTGGTCCCGATCATCGCAACCCCTGGGGTTCCATGCGACATGCCTTCTGGCCTCGTTGCTCGGTCGAGGGTACCATCGCAACAACAGAGAAGGTGTACGACTTTAAAGGCAGAGGACTCTTCGTTTATGCACTTCAGGGCATGAAGCCCCATCATGCTGGTCAGTCTGTGATGGGGCACCTCCCACTCCCACTGTAGCGACCCATGGTGTCCCGGAAGGAGAATCTAACGGATTTGTAGCTGCACGGTGGAATTTCGTCAACTTCCAGACGCCGTCATATTCCGCCGTTATGATGGAATACACAACACCTCCATCCTATGGCTCAACAATCGTGAATGTTGGGGCTGTCGTCAAGGATGGAGAGATTCTATATGCGGGGGCGACAAACTCCGCGACTCACTTGGAGTCTGTTCAAGATTCGGAAAATGACTGGCCAGAACCAACGGTGGTCAAGTTCGTCTGGGATGGGAAGACAAAAGACGACGCAAGCTTTCACGCGGAATTAGAAGGGCCGCTTGGCGAGAGACTTGACCGCGTCGATGTTATGGCGGAGGTTCCCGGGTTTGTCAAATCCTTCGTTGGAAGTGTGGCGGGAACTAGGCCATATATTTACCAGGTTCGTGGTTGATTCGAAAATCTTATTGCTATCATACTTCGTTTTTAGAAGTGCTATTTGCTTACTGCGATATAGTACCACTCAAACGGCAAACTCACCCTGAAGCTGAACGCCGGAAACAACGAGGCCGCGGAGGATGGTATTTTTTTCTCCGAAGCCACCTTCATCACTTGACGAGCTGTTCTGTCTTATTGGTCGGAGTTTTATTTTCAGAACACTGCTCTGGCTCTTCTCTTGGATAGATATATATTAGCAACTTTTAATATCCCCAAAACACAAATGCATTATGACGTTTCTTCTATCTCAACAACACCTTTTCAACCAAACACTCCTCCAAATTTAGTTACTCAGTCGCTTTCGCCTACCTACCCTATCTCAATCCCAGTAACACTAGCATAGGACCTATCATTCACACAGCAAACGTTCTCCCCCGGCCACTTGTTTCAATGTCTGCCTATGTCTCTAGCTCTTTGCCTATCTATTGAAATCTTTACCCATAATATAAGACAGGCCATCCATCAATCTTCCCTTGTTTCTTCTCTAATTGATTTATCAACTATTCTATCGTCGATTGATTCCCTCGAAGTTCTTCACAAGATCAGCACCAAGATAATGAAAGTTCATGGGAGCACCCGACTCCTGGACCGCGGTCATCGGCGCCGGTGAGCTCTGTTCTGAACCATCCTTGTTGCCTGATTCTACATTTATCGAATGGCACTCCCAAGTTAGGCTGGGGAGCCAATTCTTAAACCTTGAGGCAGAAAAGAATGGTTTCTTGTATGGTGTCTTTGCCAACGCGGTTACTAATTGTTGGTAATGCTTCTTATCGAGAAGAAAGCTGCAAAGAGACTATATTCTTGGCGTGAGTGAGTGGGCGCTTTCCTGTTCTCCCAGTTCATTTTACTTTTATTGTTATATTAATTCACACATCTCTGGCAACCTGCAGTGGCAGACAGAACAAGCCTACCGCCATATTTATTAGATCGACCTGCTATCCGGTACGTGGTGGGCTCATTTTTCCTAATAAACGTCAGCAAGTTGTTGCTGACCCTGCTTCGACTGGAAATTTCTCTGTTTGGTCATTTTAACGGCCTTAGACGCCTCGCCCGGCGAGCCGGCGTTGTCAGGATGAAAGCAGAGATCTATGAGGAGGCTCGGACAGCACTTAAAAAAGAAAACTTAACGAGGTTAGGTACCACTCTAGACGGACAGATACATAGACTCTGTCATGTCTGGTGTTATTATTTATCGGAAGATGGGGTAGGACTGACCAGCGGTGTTGGAATAATGGATCATCGAATAATCGATTCTGGTACTGAGGTCGTCAGAAACTCCGTCACCGTGTCGGAAAGTATGTGTGGAACAGAAACCTTACATCTTCTCCCATCCCATCCTTCTGCCTCGCTCTTCGTTCTGTGTCGGGCTAGACTTCTTTATTCGATAATAGAATAACTATCTTTCACACACCCGGCCCTAATAATATCTGGTCAATCAATCTAGGTAGCCACAAGTAGAGATGTGAGTTGCAATGCTATGTTTTTTTATTTTATTTCATAGTGCGGAAGCAGTGCCCCGTTGCCATTCTTTTTTTTTCAGTGTGCCTTCATTATTCAAAGAAGGTTGGCAAGGAAATCAACTAACCGACCAACGATTGATAATTCATCAGCCATTGTGGGCAGATCGTTTATGTACTCACGCGGGTAAGTCGTTAATATTGTTTAGAAGTTTGGCCCTTTTATTTGCTTCCCTTCCACCCACTTCCTTGTGATGGGAAGAGACATCTGATACCTCACTATTGTTTTTGTTTCTCTTCGTGGAATTGTATCGTACCGGCCTTCCCCCCCCGGTCTTTAGAAGGAAAGAACAGGGATCAGGGGCCCGCGGGTTGAATCCCCCCCATTTATGAAACGAAACGGTGAGAGCGTTATTTTATTTTATTTTTTTGTTATATTAGTTATTATTATTATTGTAGTGGATGTCCTGTAATAGGATACTTGGCAAAATTTACTTGTACTATTCGTACGATACTAATATTGAAAAAGAGCAGTTGCATAGAATGAAGTGCTATGGTTGTATGTTCTCTTTATAAGATATATTGTAATCATTTTCATTATCATAATCATCAATCATTATTGCCATCAAACATCATCGCTTTCCCCGTTCCCGTCGCTGGCGGTGGCGTTGACGCTGTCGTTCCCGCGGTCGGGATCGTTGACGGTGACGGTGACGGTGGCGTTCTCGACGTTGTCGTCGGGGCCGCACAACAAGGTCAACGAGGTCGTAAAAGAGAAAGAAAAAAAAGAATATCTCCTTCAGGGGAAATGACGCTCGTCGAGTAATTCCGTTTGTGAGGGGTGTGCTGTTCGACTTTTCTCTTTCGCCAACTCGGGTCGCAGCCGTGTTGGCGGCCTCGTCGATGTTGTGGTAGTAGCGTTTGATGAAGAAGCATAAAATAAGGAAGAGTAGCAAAAGGAAGGAGAAAGTCGCCAGGGTCGAGGACGATATGGTGACGAAGAATCGGAAATTGTGCTTGGAAGTAGCGAGGAAGAGAATGATGAAGATGGTGATGAGTGCTGAGAGAAATATTATGATGATTGACAAGAGTTTAAGTTCTTGTGTTTTGTGGCTTCTCGTATTATCATCATAGTTATTGATTGATACCGTTGCCGTTGTTGCTGCGCCGTATTTGTGTTGTTGTCGTAATGGGGGATAAGGAGGCGGAAAGGAAGAGGAGGAAGAGGAAGAAGAGTAAGAAGAAGAGGAAGAGGAAGAAGAAGAGTATCTAGTGTGTAATACTCGCGAACGATGATCATTAGAATATCGTTCTCTTTCTCCTTCATCCTCACCTTCCCCTTCTTCGTCTTCAAAATGACCATTTTCATCAAGGCCACCATCACCGCCATGATCGTCTTTGACTTTTACGGGGGGAAAAAATAGCGCTGCAATCGAGTCGACGATGAAGCGAGTCTTTAAAGACAAGGACCATAATGAGCTAGAGGAGGGGAAAGCCGGAGGAGAGAGAGAATCCTCGAATGATGAGAGGGGGAAGGGGGATGGTGGAAAAGCGAGGCAAGGGGAAGGAAAGTTGGCGAAGGGAATAGCCGGACCGGAGAGATCGATACTATAATAATAGTAGTCGAAGAATGTGATCTGTAGGTTCGTTCTCAGCGAGGAGAGGAATGATATAAGGATATCTGTATGTATGTAGATTAGTTTGATATCTTTCCTTCCATCCTGTCCATCCCGTCGTACGGGACGGGTTAAAGGTATGTAGAATAGAGAGATAATTCTATGGTTAAATTTTAAAGACTTAATCCAGCCTATAATCAATTAAAAAACCAAATAAATAAAATGACTCGACTGGACAATCAACCGATTATCGGTAGACATATCATATATAGATAGATAGGAAGGAAGCGGTGTAGGTCGGTAAATAATATGTGGCGATCAACGGAGGACGACGCTATTGAGCACGACGCAATAAACACGGAATTATACACAATTTAAAAAGGAAGTCATATAATAATGCCGGGAAACCAATCAATAGGTAAAAAGGTAGGCAGTCAAAAGAAGCGAAACACATACCTAGTAGAATATAAATAGCAAAGATTCTATCCTTGAGAGCTGGCGGTAATAGGGCCTGTAATCTCGAGACTTTGCCATTCCATGACAGAACCAATGATGATGGGGTAAAGGAAGAGACAGAAAAGAAAGAAGACGACGACGACGACGAGGATGAAGAAGACCGCCTAGAGTGACGAAGCTGTACACGATCCATGAATGGGAGAATTGAGATGCTTATATATATATAGTACGTCCCGCACTGCAGCGGAGGATATGTATTCGTAGTAAAATGATGCTTTTCGATCAATAGAGTAGTAGTCTTGAAAGATTTCATGAATATGTAGGAACATACACAGAGCTACTATGGTAATATACTCCTGAATGTCGAAAGGTTGCAATGTGAGGATGGTTGGTATACAGAAGTACTACCTATATATCCATTTGTCGAGTGGCGCCAGGCCGTGCTACGACATGACATGGGGACATGCGTTAGGTATGTTGTTAGGAGGAAGGGAAGGAAAGAAACAGAAAAGAAAGAAAGAAGAAAGAAGAGATAAGAACGCGGATAAAAATACTTTGACTTATAAAAGGACCACTGAGGCAAGGCCGGGATTTGCTGCACTGGATGGCGCATGAGCGAACCTTGCCCTAACCTACGATAACATTCACGCTACATACTAGTACTTACATCGATAAATTCTATCCCAGCAAGGAATGTATGGGGAAATATGGCATAATAATGTACCCATATTAAGAATGTTATCGCTATTGGTTGAGTGCCCATTGCCAAGATCGAACCGCTTGCTTGGTTGGAGCCATCTCATCTAATATCGCTATATATCATATCAGACCATGATAACTCTGTGCCGGACATTTGCCCACTTTGTATCATCATCTTAGTAGGGTCAGCCCCTAGCCCCAGATAGCTAGGAGGAAACCTAAGCGTGCGTAGCGTAGATCTACCTATGCATTAGCCCTCCAGCATCAAACATAGGCCCAGCACATCTCATAATTCGCTTATACTGCCTTGTCTAGCCTAGCGCCATCGGACTGTATGTATGTATATATGCTGTTGTATACTATCATTGCGAAATCTAGGGGAACATCTCTATTGTACAAAGACCTTAGGTACCATGCCATGCACAAAGAGGGGAAGCTGGTCTAGGCTACTGAACATTATATCACACGATTGCTCATTTGGGATTGGGAAACTGAAGGGCCAGCCAATTCTAAGTAGTACTTGTAGAGATGTTGTAGACACATAAAACAAGACACAGGACGGGAACGCAAAGACCATTATTCACAGCAGAAGGTAATATAGGAGGAAGATAACCTGGGAAGACAAGAAATGAACTCAATGTATTAAAAGGGTATGTAATCGCGGAGAACGAAGGTTATCGTGTGCCAGTGGATTTTCAGTCCTTCCCTATGAAATACCGCCTCTGGGGTATATCCACCGCAGGTGCTCCAAGCCAACGGGCGGGAAAATGCGAGAATCTATCCCCAACGCCGCCCCAATAAATAATCCAACAAAGGCATTTGACCTTGCCTACAAGGCTCCACGACAAATGAAATAGTTTGCAGGAACGGAGTAGTTGTTTATGAGTCTACCATCAACTGCTCTCCTTCATCTAGTAAAGTTGTTAATTTGGTTAGATCCAAAATCATCTTCTTGCCGTGCCCAACCAGCAGCAATTTCTCTGCATTGGAAGGCAGACCGAGATATGTGGGTGGTTCTCGTTCAGGTAGCCGATTTACCCATTCCGTGAAGTCTCGAAGACTGGTTCCTCCTGGAAGAGCCAGACAGTCGTCATTCTCCACGCCGGATACCAACTTGTGCTCATCCTCAAAAGCGGTGGGTGTGAAGAAATTGTGAACTAGAAGTTCGAGTTGGTGGAAATCGCTGCTGTCATCAACCTTCCCACCGTAGGTTTCCGTTATGAGTGTGCGGATCATATCCCAAGGAAGTTTCTGGGGTGCCACATTCGAGCGGCCTTGGGCAATCGAATCTATCCAGGAATCGATGACAAAGGCAGAGCATTCGTACTGGGCTACGAGTTAGCGTATGGTAGAAGAGATACGGCAGCACATAGTACTTACATCACTATCGTTGAACTCCCAGAAGCCCTTCCAGCCAAGACTTGGCGCATAGCGGAGTCGTTCTTGAATAACGGCATGAAGGAACGATAGGAGGAGGTATACCCGGGCTTTCTCGACGGGAGGCTTGCTGGCCCTCAATGCTAGCGAGGAAAGGGAGTCTTTCATATTAGCACGAATGCCGGCTGGCTGCTCATACATGAGAACACGGGAGGCTCGGAGTAAATTGACGGAGATCTTGGTACTAGTCTCCATAGAGAGGAAGAGCCGGAAGTCCTTGTGAGGCTTGAGGGAATCAAGCCGTTTCTCCAGATTCTGTAGCCACGATGGAGCGAGATGTACATTCTTAACTAGCACCCATGTTCCAGCCACCGCAGCATTACTAATGGCCTTATCTGCGCTCTCTAGACCTTCGTTTGAACCCATGGCGATGTTGGCACAGGTTGCGTACAGTCGCTCAACTAGCGCGTCAACTTTATAACTAGCGTCAAAACCAGGGCTTGAGCCCAAGGCAATCGGTATCGTCGCTGTGACCTGCTCAACCACGTCTTTCAGGTCACTGCTGCCTTCGAAGATTTCACCCCCGAATACAGCCGCGATGAAGCGTTCAGCAGCAGGGACGAAACGGTCCATACGACAGAGCTTGATAAGCAGAAGGGAACGGAGCTGTTGGTCGTGTGGTTCTGTGTTTACTTCCCAGGCGCTCGGGACAACGTTCTCAGCAAGCTCCTCAGTAAAAAAACGACCCCACTCATTAGGAGGGATATCCTGTATATGGGACTTGAAGAGAGCTATGTACGAAAGTTCGTTCATCACCTGGTCTCGCAGGTGAGTATCTGTTGACAGATCCACACCCTCTACGTTTCCGTCGAGGATGGCATCAATAATGCCTTTGTCCATTGAGTAGGGTGACGCCTGGACGAGTAGCATTGCGAGGGTAATACGATCCTTCTGAAGCAATCCGAGGGAAGTTCGCTGAAAAGTAGTGATGAAGAGATCTCGGAGGATAATCTGAACTCGAGCAGCATGGTCTCTCTCTAGGGTGAGTCGCTTGCTCTCGTGAAGGACAGAATTGAAAATGTCCACGAAGTACTGGAGAGAGAATTGGTAAAAGTGATTAATATGATGAAGCTGTTCTAGAACAGCAAATACTGCGCTGCAAGATCGGGCAATGATTTTGTACTGAAGTGTGACATTGTCGACTTCAGCCATAACACCCTCTGTTTCTACCATCTTTTTGGAGATTTCGGCAGCCTCCTTCTTAAGCGTCTCAAGTGTCTCGATGACATTGTCGTCATCAAGGATGTTGCCCCGAGACTCGTTCAAAGCTTGTAGAAGGCGCTTCTCTAGCTGACGGAGATGTATCTTAAACTCACCCTGCAGCTTGATGAGATTATTCCGGCGCTCATCAACATCAGGACGCTCAACCTTCAGGACTTCATTGAGAGACTGCGTTTGAAGGCTGCTCTGTGTAACAGTGAAGTTGACGAAAGTCGTTCGGCTGCATATGTCAGGCGGGAACGAAGCAGAAGGGTCTCTTGTCGACAGGAAAAGCTTGAAAGAGGGAGAAAAGTCAATTTCCTGTTTGCCAAGCTGGATGAGTACGCGACCTCCAGTTTTCTGGTATTCCTTGTTCAAGACATGATTCAGGATCGGATCTAGATGTTCAGCATCTTGAATCAGTATCGGATTTCCGAACCGAAGTGCACTCTCTAGTTGCTTGACGAATGAATCGTCCAAGAAACTCGTGATCGTGAGTTTCCTCTCTTTACTTTCCTTTTGCAGGAACTCGGTAATACGACCAGATGGATCAATAATAAGGGGATACCTGTTGAAGCGATTGAGGATAATAGCATTCTCTGTGCACAGGTCATCTACCGGTAATGCGTGGTCTTGCCATGCTAGGCGCTCATCCGCGTTCGATAGGTACTCTGTTATGGGATTATGGAGCTTGAGATTGATGCCGGATTGCGTTAACTGATGGACCCAATCTTCAACCATCGCCTTTCGGAATTGTTGATCATAGAGACCAGCGTACGCAAGAAATGCGGCCGCAATGAGAACATCGCCAACGAGGGTGCTGATTTGGGTCTCAAAAGATTTGCTCCCCTCTTCCCACCGGGCTCGTTCGGAAGCCAAGCTATCAAGCAAGCGTACACTTCGATCTACCTTAAATTGGACTCTAGTCATCTCGGTCTTGATAGCCTGGGTTTCGCTGATTAGAGCAGCGTACTCGGTCTTATAGGTAGCGATGCTGCTCTCTAAGTTCTGAATGGTATTCTCGATAGCCTGCGCTTCTGCCTTCGTTTGAAGGGCCTGTTCTTCAAGCTGATCGACTTCTTCACGCAGAGGCCCGACGCGGTCTAGAATCTCCGAGTAGTTGACTTGAGCTTCCACCCACTGCACGAGAGGGCCACAAGCTTTGCTTGCACGATTAACCCGTTCATATGTGAAGTCTTCCTTGGAAAGGTATTCGTTTTGCATCTTCACTCTATGGCTACGAGTCATTTGCCGCTCATTGTCGTAATTCACGATACTCGCAATGAAATCGTCCCTACGGACGATTCCCTGAATCGTCTTCCAACTGTCGACCTTATGACCGAGTAAGGTGCAAACTGCTTCGAGGGCGAGTCGAACGCCTGCTGGAGGGCTCCCCATTGAACGAACTTCGGTTAAATGTTGGCGTTTGATGTTGCTGACACTCTTTTGGGCTTCTAAGACTGCGGGTTCGGCTCTCGCAAGATCATTCAAGACAACTTTCTTTCGTAAGGCCACTTCTTGTTCCTGTTTCTCTAATGCGGCCTGAATCTCAAGGGAAGCTGCCTTCCGTTGTTCCGCCTCCCGTTGATCGGCAACCATACGCTGCAGCTTCTCGTTTGCCTCGGCATCCTTCTTTTCTAACTGAGTTTTCTTTTGAGCAAGACTCGCTCGAAGGTCCCGAACCTTATCAACCGTATCTCTGAGTTTTTCAAGACCGACATTTAAGTGCCGCTGCTGTTCCTCAAGATCCTCGCGTTTTTCATTAAAAAGTTTAACGTACTGAGCAACAAAGTCGAGGTAATGACGCGGAGTAAGATAGGTGGTTCGACCCTGTTGTTTCTGGAGCCGCAGATTGAATTTCTGCAGAGAGTAATGGATATAAACCATTGCATTGACAACACTCTCACGGTGAGACGCAGGAAGTGAAAGCTCGCGATAAGCTACTGGGATGCTGTCGGGTGCAATGAAGTTAGGCTTATCTAGATCGACCGACTGCGTAAGCTCAGTCCCAACCTGGAAAAGAGCCTGGTCCGACCAATCTCCAAACCAGTTAAGGACGCATCGATTGAAAAGCGCGGGACTCGTCGCAGCTTTTGACGATAGACCATCTTCGGGAGGATTCATTGTAAAGACAACGTGTAGATTCTTAACAATCTGCTGGGTAAACCACTTATAAAGCTCCTCTTGGGAATCGAGAAGCAGGCCTTGCCGCTGTGCTCCCTCCTTGCAACCAGTCATCAGAGAGGCAAACTCATCACCCTCGAAAAGGCCTGGCACTTCGGCGTTGGCAAGTAGTGTATTCATCCGTTCTAGGAACCCGGAATCAAGGACATTGGATTCGTCCATGATAAAACAGATTTTCTCGCCCTTACATCCAGCCCGCCGGAGAACGTTTCTTAGATCCTCATCAAAGTCTTCCGATGAGTACTTGCCATGAACCTTGATCTGGAATACTTTCAACCCATTCATCCAAGCAACGAAGCGGGACAGAGTAGTCTTTCCACTTCCACTGACACCAATCAAGATTAGGTGACCCTGAGGTTGCCTAAAGACTCGATCGATACGTAGTGCATGCTCCAGAACATCATTGAACAGAACCAGAGGAACGTCCACCTCCTCCTCACAGAATGTTTTCAGACGAGCCTTTACAAATTCACGTAGTTGTTCTCGTCCCACTGGTACATAGTTCTTCGATAACCAGTTTGAGAACAGTATAGGGTGCTTGAGGGCTTGTTCTTCGTCGATAGTCGGGAAGTTCTCTAAAGCAATGCGATGCACTGAATCCGCTGTCCATCTTCTCTCGTCTTCGGAAACGAGGCGGTCTTGAAAAAGACGAAGGGCCTCATGGGCCCAGATCCTGACCAGGCCCTCGACAGTAAGGCTTTCCAGAGGCTTGATCGCCTCATAAACACCGCGGACCCACCTAGTGAGTTCGCGGGGAGAGTAAACGTAATGTGGCTGGATCTTTGGGGTGAACCTAGCTTGTGATTCAAGGTAAAACCGTACCATGGCCTTGGTAAGGGACTCCGAGTAGCCTCGTAATGTTGGGATAATTTTGAGCACCGCTGCATTGAATGTGCTATATATTTGCATGAGGGACAGCTCTCCAGGGTAGTCAACCATCATGAGAGGCGCATGGCGTAGGAATCGATTGCCTAGAGGAGTACGTCCCGCATCGGTTGGGGGATTACAGGCGCCCACGAATTGAACGCGGTCTAAAGTCACCCAAGTCTTGTCGGACGTTCTCCAGAATCCATTCTGCTCAACAAGTTGCCTCAAAAAAGATATTGCTCGCTGCGTGCCATAGCGATCCGGGGCGGGGAGGTTAATTTCATCGCAAAATATAACTAGCCAGCGTCCAATTTGATTCGGAGACATTACTACCCCGTTCAGCGTCTTCCTGTACTCACAATATTGCTCAAAGGTCTTGATAAGAAGGTCAGGAGTGGTGGCGCTTGAGAAGTTCAGGCCAACTACTTCCATGTTGGGTAGCTTTCTAAGCGCAGAGAAGAGAGTCATAGTCTTTCCGGATCCGGGTGGACCGCATAGCAATAGAGGCCTGTGTTCAGCAAGCCATGAATGAAGAATATCTTCATGGCGCACTGTGTCCAAGGTCGGAATGATGACATCAGTCTGAGTGATGGAATGAGTATTGAGCTCTACAGAGGGTACCTGAGAATGCCAAGTCAACCAGTCAGCCTTGGGTAAAGACACATCCCAGTCAATAAGAGAAGAAGAGTCGCTAAGTGGGGGCGGGTCAATGGTTGAAAATGCTGTTAAGTATTCTCCAAAGGCCTTGCGATCGCCCAGAGGACAATCGCCTGTTAATGACCAGACAAGCGCAAGGAGAAGCTTTTTGGAGATGTAGGATTCGATCTGCTCGGGTTCAACTGGGAAGTCAATGTGTTGGATATTGTACTCCAGAATATTTCGACAAGTTTTGTTTAGCAAACTGAATAGAGTATTGAGTGCCCGAATTTCGGTAAATTCCATGATGTGATTATATTTTTTGGCTTCGTCAACCGCTTTAAGGATGAGGTCATCGCTCTGAAGCAGCTGTCCAAGGGAATCCGAGAACAATGCCTGAGTGGCTAGGGTCTTTGCAGAAGGCTGCCCAGCTGGAACACTGTCATCATCCAGGTCTTCAAAGACCTTGGTCCTCAGTGATTCAATGTAGTTGGCGATCATCATTGATGGGGTAACAGAATCATCACTGAACCAGACCATACCACAACGACTAACCGTGGCCAGCGTCGCATATTTGAGAGTCTCCACTTCAAACATAATTCGAACGTTTGGTGGTAAGTTCAGACGTTCTCCATTAGGAAGAGTTAGCAATTTATTATCATCCAAAACGCTGTTGAGATTCTCCACCCATTCCGGGTCGACGTCGCCGTCAAACACAATCCAATGTCGTTTTGAGTCCTCTCCTCGCAAATTATCGACGATCTTTCTCAATATTCCAGTAAATAAGCCATCTGTCCACTCCCTTGTTGTGCTATCAAGATTACCATAGAGTGACTCCTTAGACATAACCTTAGAGTCAATGACATGGCAAACGCCTTCAACACTCTCAATGCGCTGGAGAGCTTGAAGAAGGACCTTCCAAGCTGCAGACTTGCCAGAACCAGATTTACCAACCATCATCACACCATGATGAATACTTTGAATTTGATACAGCTGTAGTGCCTTGGATATCCAGGTGTCACTGATAACATAATGATTCTCCCGTGCGATGTCTTGAATTGCCTCTGTAAGCTTGTCAAAGTTGGCGGGAACATACTCGACTCCCGGGAAGTCTTGCGCCTGTAAACCCAACATCGTATCAACATCTTCACGGATCAGCTTAGGCGCAATCGTTTCGCGGATGCTTTGAACAATGATTTGGGGCTCAATGACGTCGTCGGGGCGCAAGTTTCCGGCTGCGCCAGCAAGACGTGCACGCTTGAGGCCTCCTGAACTTATTAGGACGCTTTTCAGGGCACGCAGGCCGAAGTCGTAGTGCGCCTGTTTCGTCAACCTGGTGGAGCAGTCGTCGAAGAAAGGGACGGTCTGTTTTGACAATGCCTTTGCTTGCTTGAAGCCTTGAGAGAAAAGCATTACCTCCGCAATAAGCTCCTTGTCCGGTTTTGACATGGCAACGCTCCGGAAAAGCTTTTTCAGGTTGTCAGGAAGGTTGGATCGTCCAGCGTACCCCGGGTTCATGGTAATAAAAATGCCAGTGTTAGGATTCACTCGCAATCGCCTCCCCACCAATTCAATTTGAGTCTTTTCGTCATCCCCTCCTTTCCGTAGGCCAATTTGAATGTTCTGTATCTGCTGCGATACGGCGGACAGAATCCTCTCTTCTAAACGGTTAAATTCATCGAAGCAGCCCCATGCGCCCACCTGACAGATCCCAAGGAAGATACGACCCATGGCTTGGAAATCAAAGGCGTCATCGCAGCAGAAAACAAGGGTAAATCGACCAAGTTGAAGGCCTAGAGCCTTTACTGATTCAGTTTTACCAGTGCCGGCGGGGCCGTACGGGGAGCCACCCAGTCTCTGACAAAGAGCTTGAGTGAGAGTGAGGAAACAACGATCCGTGAGGGGCGTCCGGACAAGACGTTCGGGAACACCTAGATACTCAAAACCGTAGTCTAGTTTCGCGTTTGCCATGTGGACATAGAGACGCTGCAAAAAGTCGCCTTCATGTTTGTAAACATAGCGCATTTGAAGAAGCCATAGATAATGGGTCGGGGAGGACGCGTTAAACTTCGTTAGTTTTGCTATGACATCGCGCTGATGAACGAATTCGGTGATCATCTGCTCGCATTTTTTTCTGGTAATTGCATCAAGCTCGCCTAAAACCGTGACAGCAAGCAGTTCAAGTATTCGCACTTGTGCTTCATGAAATGTGGGAAGATCAGTGCCTCCATTTTCAAGTGATCTCTGGACAGCGCTTGTCCATACAACCTGGCTTGCGAGGACAACAATCTGAGCAGGATAGTTCGCAAGAAAGTCATTGAATGCAGTCGGATCTACCTCAGAAGCACTGTAAATAGTCTCGAATTGCTCCACTGCTTCTGCTAGAAGTTCTGCCAGAGTCAATTTCATGTTCTTGTCAAGAGCGGTAAGCCAATCATTAATTCGAGGCGTCTTTATGAGGTTAACTTCTTTTTTCAGGCGGACTTCCTCCCCTTCCTTCGAAGTGAAGCCCACAATACTGTTATTGTCATCCATGAGAAGCCCTGATAACCCGGCGAACATTTTCTTAAAGTGCTTGGCTACTCGAAGAGTATCATTGCTATTGCCGATGATTTCGAGCAGATCTTCGTCACCAACAAAATAAAAACGCGGGAAGGAGATTCGTTCGCGCTCGAGGTACTCGCCAAGCGCTTTCTGTATTTTGTTGAGAAGCTCTGCTAATCTTTCCAGGGATTTCTGGACTCCATTTATGGAGAGAACATCTAGGACAAACGGAGACTTGTAGACCTTCTTCATCACGGCGAAGAACTCAGAGTTGATGTTTTGAAATCGGGCTGATTCAAGGGGTAGAAGATGCTTAATATCAGCGTTGCCCGTGAAAACACCCTCGAGATACACCCATTGCCTTTGGACATCTATCCAAACATCGAAGAGGACGTGAACTCTGTTCAACTTGTCCTCCCAGGACGATGCCTCTTCCTCGAATTCTTTATAATAGGGAGAGTGCCTCATTGCTTGAAGAGAGTTCAAATTCTCACTGCATTTGGCAAACAACTCGTCAAAGCCACGAATGAGACGACATTTGTTCTGGTAATTGACAAGATCCAAGGAATAATTTTGCCAAGTCTCGCGGACCATTCTTAAGAATTCTTCTAGTGCCATTTCACCTTGGGCCTGTGCGATAATGTCGCGGATAACATTCTCGCTTGCTGCCAGCTGCAAGTCCCAAACATCTCCAAGTGTAAGCGATACTTGTGAGAATCGTTTTCCCGGCCTGAGGGCCTTAAATATCTTTTGCCAGTGCCTTTCCTTGATAGCTTCCGATTTCAAATCAGAAAGTAAAGGGTTCACTTTCAATAGCTGGCGCAAAACGTTTTGCATGTGTTCAAATGCAGCATATTGGCGCATGCGGCTCGGCATCTCCTTCGTCATTTTGATTAAGCCATCGAGAGACTGACGGAGTTTCCTCGGCTGTATGCTTGTCCACAGCAAATCTCGAAGGTCGTTCAGACTCTTCCAGATAGTCGAGAGAGCAGCCCATACGGACATAAAATCTTGAACTTCCTCTAAAACGGCTGGAAGGGAAGACTCAGCGCTTGGTGGAAGATCGAGCGCTTCCTTTGCCTTGGAAACCATCTCGAATTCTGATTGGAGCCCTTCTAGCCGGGATTGGAAGGAGCCTAGAATTCGAGATGCTTCTTCGGGTGGAATAGCCCCGGAAATGGGCTTTTCATCGTTCCACTGCGTGATAATCTCGACAATCTTGCCATTAATTACTTTATCTTCTGCCGCAATCTTAGCACGCAAGCCCTCCGTTTGATCTTTCACGATTTTACTCTTTCGGGCGAGGAGCTCATTTAAAGCTGCCCATTCGCCATCAACATTCTCAACATGAAGCCAGTCACTGGGGAACTGGTAGCGCTGGCGTGAAAGTGTCGTTTGGCCTTGCCGGAAAAGCTCAACCTCAGGCTCCCACATTTTGACTTTACGCTTACATTGCTGAACAATAGTAATAAAAGAGACCGCATGAGCAGTTGAAGAAGCCTCGAGCGTTTGTCCTTCCAAATCCCTCCGGGCGACAGCGAGTTCAGCATGAACCTCTCTCGTGCGTCCACCAAGCTTCGCACCGAATTTCAAAAGTATCTCGTGCTGCCACTGATCATACTTCGCATTTACCCTTGTCTGAACCTGTTCATAGTCGATGGTTACATTGCCGAACGACCGACTAACCTCCGAGGTATCAAAAGTCGCACGGCTCTTTCTAATTTCTTGAAGGAGTTGTAGCCATTGGGATAAATCGTCACCTAGAACATCATATACCTGCTCCGATTGCAGATCCCACAGTGATTGAAATTGGAGCCATTTGTCAACGTAATCAGAGATTTCTTGTAGTCTGGACTCTATGGCAGTATAGACCTCCTTTAACTCAACAGTACAATATTGGGGAATATTAACAAAACAGACTTCTGAGAGTTGGGCCTTTTCCACATCAATCGAGATTTGATACCGGGATGACTTGATTTTTTCGAGGTTACAGACGACCCCAAGCCACTGTCCAAAATGAGAAAACCAGCCGGCTCGGGCTGATTGCAATGGAGGTTCAAGATGCAATAGCTGATTCTGCATTGAAATTTCGTGGACAAGCCTAGGGAACTCAATACGATACAAGGCGGTCTCGATATCGTTCGTCGAAAGGGTTCCTCCTTGAAGTCCTTGGTTCGAAGTTCGGTTTTGTAGCTGCTCTTTCAACTCTTGAAATGAAACGATCCATTGGCGTATAGCACGGTGAAGACGCTCACGAAGAATCGATTCAATTCTAAGGTTCAGGTTTGAAACCCAATACCCTAGATTAACATAATTCTCCAGGTTTAACTTGTCCACCGCCATCTGAACAGAATCAAGACGTTGTCGAAATATCGTTGCATCATAAGGACATGTTTTAAGCTCCGAGATAGTTTTCTGAATGTCGTCATTGATTGAAGCCAAACTCTCGGTTTTCGACTGGAGAACTGAGGCCGAGGTGGCAAATTCGCGAACGAACTGAACATGCTTACTTTCGCCTCTACCCGGTAAAGATGACTCAATGGCGCCATTGGCTAATGTAGATTGTTTGACATGCAATTCATAAACATGTACAAATGATTCCCATCTTAACGGTATTCCCTTAACGATCAAGGTTTGGACGTCGTTTTGGTACCCGCTCAATAATATTGCAACATTAGTCATCGATGAAATTCTGCGATTTGTCTGCAACAGTGTTCTTACGCTTTCCATCAAACCAATAGCATATGGGTAAACACGCCTAGCTTCTTTGGATATGCTGCTAACAGCATGGGGAACCTGAAAATTTAACCAGATAAGATTTCTTACTTCCTTAAAAAGCGCAATAATCTGCGCGTCAAAATTAACACTCAACTCCAAAATATTTCCAGCAGCGCGATTGCGCACAATGTTGAAAAGTCGTCCAGATATCGTGATGTGCCGCCGCTGAACATCTTGGAGCCAGGTTTCAAAGACCGGCCTGGTATCAAGCTTTTTACGAAACATATTACTTTCAGCTTGGAGTTTCTGGCCTTCAGCGTGCAAGTGCCAGTCACCACCAAGAACATCCTCCACTTTACGCATGTACCCATTGAGCTGGCGCTCGATCTGGCGAGCCCAAACGATGGCCCCAGATACCGGTGGAAGATCTCTCAATTGAGCCATGGCATGAGCCTCCGAGTGACCATACTGTTGTTTGAACCGTTCATGGAGGGCTGAAATATCTTGTTTGACATTATCGATAAGCTTTGATTGATACTCGCTAATAGCACCTCGAATCTTTGGTCGCACCAGAAGTGCGTTAAACTTGGAAAAGACACGGAACATCTCATTGGCATTCCTAGCCGTAGCGAGTCGGTCTCTAAGACGGGCGATGATAGAGTTTTCAACGCGAGAAGTACGTTCATTATAGGCAATCTCTGCTTGAATCCAAACCTGAGTACCCTCTGAAGATACGTCGAGGACATCAATGTCCTTGAGGGCAGCATAAGCTTGTGCGACTTCCTCGACTGCGTCAACATCTCCAATTTCCTCCACGATCACGGCGCCATCTGTTCCGGTCCCAACAGTAGCTCCCCCGGAAGAGAAGGACTTTGGACCTAGAACATTCACAATCGTTCTCTGCAACTGCTCATGGTTAACTCGAAATGTATTGATATATGTCAGCCGTTCTTGGGTCTGCATATGCTTAGGGACAATCTTGATTGGAATGAACTTTTCATTTCGACGCCTTGTTGCATCACGAGCAACATTAGTGAACTCTTTCACGTTATCATCCCAAGTTCGCCATATCACACCAGCGGTTTTCATGAGCGAGCGGAACTCTCGATAATCTAAGTGCATAATTGTTCCACCATGTAATAAGGCATGAATTTGAGAGTCAAGATCTCCGGAGATTGCTTCTACCAGCGCCAAAGCTCTCTTTATCGGATACGGGCATATTTTGAGCTTCTTGTTAAGATGGTTGAATATTAGGCCTAGAGACTCTTGCACTTTCTGTAGTGTTGTTGCGGATCGCAGCTCGTCCAGTGGGAAATCTCGCATCAGTTGGTTGTACTTTTGAACCGTATCCATAGCCTCTCTAAGACCCGTGTCGGCAACAAAACTAAGAGTGGCTTGATATCGTTTCGCGTATCGGAGAACATCCATCGTCAACTGGACGCCATCACCACGTAATTGTTTTTCAATACCTTCCAAAGCGGTCTCCATGGATAACCAGAATTTGATCTCTTGGGCCGCCGAACCGCTATCCGCATCACGAGACATCTTAGTGATTGCCTGGATAGACTTGATCCAACCATTGACGTTATTCTGAATGCTGTTTAGAACAGTCGTGTTCTCAAGAGTAGCAGGAGGAATAAGCTCCACAGAGGGCTTGACGCCTCGCACTTCAGCTTCGTCCAATGCGGCTTGAACTATTTCATGAAGGGGAAGCTTTAGGGTTGGAATCTCAACATTCTGCTGAAGATGTAAAAGGGCAAGATCCAACTCCGCAATCCGCTGTTTGGTACCCGCCACCCCGGTTTTCGCCTCTGTATCTGTTCTTTGCTTGACACCATGAACCGTTTCTTGACTACGGGTATAGGCTTCGAAGTAAGGGCTGAGAGCATTATGCACCAAGGAGTGCAGGACCTCAAATGGAGACACCTGTTGTGCCTGTGCATTACCGAGCGCCGCTAACCCGGGGAAAGTGATTACCTGCACTTGGGACCAGATGGGAGCCCCAGGCTCGATCGCTGCAGAACGTTTGATGAAGGCGACCGACGCAACAGTAGTAGACAGAAAGGAAATATCAGAGGATAGGCTGTAGACGTATTGAGGTGTCGATACTGGGATGGGTTAGTCTCTTCCCCATACCATATGCCTCGGGAACACTTGCATTCGTCGTGATCGATTACGCTTTGCTGATCTGTGTCAACGATATCCTTCTGCACGTACAGGGCGACTAGGGATTCTGAGGCAAATCGCGTACACCTCTGTACGGTTTCCGAGAATTTAGCCTTCGATAACAAGCTCCCTGCATTTTCCAGATCCCTCTTGGAAGCTCCCAGTGTTACCTCGAGAGCTCCAGTGAGGTACTGTACGACGCCATTCGAGTCCACCAGCGACACCTGGTTAAGTGTCGAGAAGCCGTTGGGCATCCCCGGAGAGGTAACCTCCATGACTAAGAATCTATGAAGAATGAAGCATGGGATTCATGGGGGCCGATGTGAGAGGGAAGAACTTCCGGAAGGAGAGTAGATGTCCGAGATTAGGCCGACAGGTTTCTAAACGGGCGCATTGCAAGAGATCCTCGTAGGGACGTGATGAAGGTGAGAAAAATAATCACTAGTGATGAAGAAGGCAATAGCCTTGGGGCTTGAGGCGACAATAACCTGTACTAATATTCATGGCCTGATTGCCTCGAGGATTATTGCATACACGTAATAAAGGAATTTGTTTGCTAGGTAACCTACATAATGATCTTATTAGGCTAACGGCGCGTCTCTCGGATCACGTGGGTTTCACCAAGTTTCAGGGGTTCGAATGACGCCTGAATACTCTGGTTTAAGTTTAGTGTCATACAGTAGTATCATAGGTAGGTCTAGGTAGGTATGTAGAATGAGCACGGCTCTCACGTACTGTATATGCACCTGGACACGTATGTACCTAACCTAATAAAATTTAGCGCCATATATATGCACATTTGTATGTTGTATCAATGTTACTAGTACCGAAGAGTGCACACATTATTAATAATACCCGATAAGTCAGTCCAAGTTTTACATTGGCCACAACGTTTCACAGAAACCAGACCAAGGTGACGTTTGAATCTCATGAGGCAGTGACCTGCCTCGATGATTTTGCACTATAGGTATACGCGCTTACCACATCTAAAAGTGAGGCGCATACGAAAATCTAGTCTTTGAGAACTCAGCTCAGCAAAGGAGATCAGGAAGCACACATTCGGTTAGCCGTTTAGTCCCGTCCTCCGCCTTCGTAAAGGTGTGATCGAGTCATGACAATCGCTGGTATGCGGATATACGCGAAGGACAGCGTCATTTTCAACGCATCAAAATCCCCATCGTCGAAAGCCGATTTAGAGATCAATCCAAATAGAATCCCAAATAATGAGTTATTGACGAAGCAACCCTGCCAAATCCTGGCTACATGTAAGGACGATCAGGTATCTTTACAAACGCGAGATCTGCACAACTTCCGTTGTAGACTGGATGCCTAGCCACCGATGGATAGGATTGAATTGACTATCAGACCCATCGACAAATTATCATTGCTATCTATCTTTGCACGTATGATACCTGTCTTGAACTGCTGCGCTCAAACTCCTATATGCCTTACGTAGTACCTACAACCCCAACCGTTACCGAATGCCTCTTCTCAACATTGTAGGATGCACTGCGACAAGCTCAACTTTTTTATGTGAACTTTGGCTTTGTACAGAGTACAACCTTCTACGTAGATGAGTTCGTACCAAGAAACCTTCAGGAACTTTATACTCGCCTACAATTCGACTTTCTCCGCACCATGACTACCCTGGCTGATAATATGTGATTTATAATTCTTTTTATTGTTATTCTTCTACTAACTACGGTGTGGTGTATCACTAGTCCTAGTCATATGACTTTTGTTCAACAGGATGAGGCCCTGATGAATACTCCTATGATAGTGAAATGTTTACAGATCTGACAGTCTCGGTAGTACAAGTTCTGCGGATAGACATATGGTAATCCTGTAGAGGTCGCAAATGATCCTTGGTATAATGGGCATACTAATAAATAGCGGAAGACAATGCTAAGCTCCTTTATTATATGTCAGCGAGGTGGAAGGAGCAGTGGGAGCGGGCTTCTGAGGGGAAGCAGACCCCAGTGTGGCCGTGGAAAACCCAGGTGTCGCGGCTACACAAGAACCTAAATAGGCCCGAGAGTACAATGGCCACTCTTCTTAGGACGGAGGCTATTGGCCTCAAC
>JAHQZX020004251.1:0-33380 GCA_019804575.2 Pseudotulostoma volvatum
GTCTCGTTAATCAGTCGTTGAAAAGCAGCCGGACCATTTGCTAATCCAAAGGGGACCACCTTATATTTGAACATCCCGTATCTTGTACGAAAGGTAGTTAGATCTTGCGATTCCGGGTCTATCGGGATTCGGTGAAAGCCTTGCCTGATATCTAACTTGGTGAATATCTTGGCCCGATTCAATCTTTCGAGGAGCTCGTCAATCAGCGGTATCGGATATCGCTCCTTTATCGTGATGGCATTAAGTTTCCGATAGTCAACACAGAAACAAAGTCCTCCACCAGGCTTCTTCGCCATCAGGATAGGGGAGGATCCTTCCTGTAGCTCGATCTTATAATCGCGATCTCCTCGGGATGCTGGGTAGACGTCAGAAGCCCCTTTAGAGAACACATCTCTAAATTCGTGATATTGTGGCGGAAGTCTGCTTGACACTTCTTCATTCATTCATTCTTCTTCTTGATATTACTCTAGCTCTTTATCCTCGATCATTCGGTCAAGCTCGTGGAGGCTGATAGTAAACACTTCGGTGCCATTTCTCATTAGGTGGTGTCTGAAGCCTGTGGCCGAGATCAAGGCAATATCAATCTTTGGAAGGTCTTCTTCTTGAACCTTCTTCTTTGGAGATACAGGATCGGGTGGGTCATACTTGGTTTCTTTTAGTGCCCGTTTCATCTTACTCAGATTATCCTGGTAGTCAATGTTGTAGGTGTGCCGGTGGTCATACTGTTTGACCTTCCTTTGTTCCTTTTCATTCATCCCAAATGCTTCGTCCCTCCGTTCCATATCCTTCTGATGCTCTGGATTTGGGGCTGGTCTCTTCAAGATCTCCTTGGGCACGTTAACCATCATTCGGGATTGCATTATCTCGGGGTATGATCTCTCTTCTGGCCAGATTAACTTGCGATTCCTCGTATCCAACCAAACGTCTTTTTCTGCAAGCCACTTCTGGCCTAGGATTAGATCATGTTGACCCAGATCAGTAATCAACATGGGGATTTTCAGGAATCTTCTCCCATCTACCCAAAGATGCAAGATGATTAGGTGCGTTATCGGTAACCCTGGTTGGCCATTATATCCTTTCACTGGACAAGCTTCAGGTAAGGGAATGACTGGGATTGAGAAGAACTTAGCGAGCTCTATCGCCTTCTTAGTATCGATAAAAACGTAGCCTTTCGCTCCAGAGTCCACAAGGGTGTTTACTGGGGTACTGCATCCATTGAAAGCTAGTTGACTAGATACAGCAAAACTTTGACCCCCTAGCAATTTACTCAAATCAATACCCTGCGTGTTGAACTCATAGATCTCCCCCAGGTAGGAGACTTGACCTAGGGGTACTCTTTTTCCGACTCGGATTCTGATCCAGATACTTTGCTGACTCCAGATCTAGACTCAAGTACCTTGAGCTCTGATGTCACCTTCTTGTTCATGGCGCAGCTATCTGCTATATGCCCGGGTTGATGGCACTTAAAGCATAATCCTTTCTTGATGTGGCGTTTAAAGGCCTCCGGTTCCAGACGTTCGTAGGATTTCTTCTCAGGTTTCACTATAGGGGTAGAACTGCGGTAGTTACTAGTACTAGTAGGTGATGATCCACGGCCTGGAAAGCCCTTCCCTTGACCCTTCTTGATCTGTTCACGGCTCTTAGCGTTAATTTCCAAGCTATCTGCAGCCTCGGCGCATCTCTCAGAGAACGTCTCGAATTTGATATCATCCTTTCTAAAGAGCACCACCATCTCTTTGAGGCGGAAGGTAAGCTTGCCGTACAATTCTTCCTTGTGTTCTTCTTCAGGGATACCGGCTATCCCAGCCAGTCGAAGAAACTTGCTGAGGAACTCATGAAAACTATCTTTCGGTGTCATAGCCATACCCCGAAACTCTAGACGAGCCTTTGTCTTCCAGTTCGGATCACGATACCTTGCTGTAAGATGTTCAATCATCTCTTCTGCGGTCCGATACTTGTTTGGGGCATCATCTTCCATGTGACAACCCGGCACATGCCTAGGTTTCTGCCGCCACACACCACCGGTATATGGGTTAAAGATCTTTTCTTTCTCTTTTCTCTCTTCTCTTTTCTCTTTCTTTCTTTTTGCTTCCTGTACTTAATATTTTATTGATAATAGCGCCTAACTTGAATCAAGAACTCTTTTATCTTTAGTTCATATTAGATTTGGCTACCTATCACATAATATTAAGTACCGCTTATTTTTTATTTCACCCGTCTGTTTGAGCTTGGCTGCATACGCGGCACCTCGCAGACGAACCCAAACCGCCAGAGACTCGAGAACGATACAAAGCATAACAACGAAATGGCTAAAGGAGCCGGAAGGAAGGGCCGCAGCGGTCTTGAAAAGGACGAGCTTCTATTCTCAGGAAGGAAGTTGCGAGTCCTAATACTAGACACAGACTTCTATATTTTAAAGAATTATGCTAACAATCAACGGATCCTTATGGTTAAAGCTCGTTGGAATTCCCACTGCCCCATTTTCAATTCCTACGACGCCATCATCGATCAACGGATAGATTGCCTGGCATTGATGAAAAGGTCTCTCGCCGCCAAAGCCGCAAGATACAATGTGACAGATATCCTGCCGCTGGCCGGATGGAAGAATGGAGTGGTAGTGCTTCCCGATCTGCAAGTCAACGGGCAAAAGCAAAGGGATGTTCCCTTGCTAATAGCAGACCTTGAATGTGACATCATATTAGGTCGCCGATGGCTTGAGACGTTCTGTGAAGACAAACATGATGTGAAGGACTCATGTTCCCCCAGTGATCAATCTATCGGTTATTTCCCACGGCATGGATTGAAGAATGGTGACAAGTTCACCCAGCGCTATGAAGAAGACTCTATGATTCCTATTCCTTTCCTATCGTGTGAAGTTGAAATTCAAGATGGAAGCCATTGTCAACCCCGAACCTCGATTGCGAAGGAGGATAAGCATTGTTCAACTCTCGGAGACAAGTGGTGCTTCTTCAATGGATAAAGGGAAAGATTCCCACCAGGAAGACATTTATCAAACCCGGATCCCGATGGAAGATAATCAGAACCCTCAACTATCTGTTCGATTCCCCAAGAATGATTTTTGATTTCTCAGATTAAATAGCAACTTTTGTACTGGAGCCTCTAAAACTCCTGCGACTACCTCAGTGCATTGGACTCCGGCGTGCGAAAGCATGACAATTAAACCGGTGGTACAACTCCCAGGTTATCGAAGCTTTGACCGGAAGGAAGACGTCTTATCTGCGCCTCTATCCTTATGTTTACTCCCTACCTCTAATCATGATGCTGAAGAAGTAGATGAAGATGACAAAGATACCGGCTAGGAACGGCTAAACTCTTGTCTCCCGGCCGTTGATTCTTTTGATGATAAGGGCGGTAGTTTGAAGAACTTAGATACCTTAACTACCCTTTATAAATTCGGTCACAGATAAGTGTTGCACAAGGTCATTAAATATACACTTCTCTAGTAGTGCTTTAAGGTCGGGAAGATCCCGGTAAGGTGGTGTGGCGGTAAGGGTCTCATAGGCTTTGTAGCTGAAGTTATCGTCGAAGGCATTGTCAGCAAGAGTAGTATCGGATTTGGGACCCACACTCCCCTCGGTATCGTAACTGCTTAGTCTATCATTTTCAACCACTCTAGTGGAAGAAGTTTCTTGTACAGGACCAACAGCGAGGAAACAGGAGTGCAGCCATTTATCGCTGCGCCTTCCTAAGGCTAAGGGTTGAGACTGGGATAGAAATGAAAGCGAATTATTGGTCCCGTAGATCATTACTTGTTCGCTGTCGTAATCTCGGCTAAGGCCGACCTCAATCCTAAAAAGCAAATGGGGCAAAGATCAGATAACCTTCTCTTGATCTCCACCGGGAGGCGTTAAGTTTTCATGTCGTCGATACCCAGGAGGCTGTACATTTGGTTCAATGGCTATTTTCTCACCCGCAATGTTCCAGCACTTCGAAGTAATTATCGGTATCTTGGGGGTTTCAGCGACGAAGTTATTATTTGACATATAGAGTCAACTGCCAGTCTTTGGGACTCGAGCAAGTGATTGAACATCCATCGTATTTGAAACGTAAAAGGCTTCGTCACTAGGCTCGTCCGACAGGTCACTAAACTTCGATAAGTTCTCCCAGACAGCACAATAACCCTCCAACTTATAGAAATTGGCTCCATCATAGGAAGATTCTTCGGCACTAATCTTCATCTTTTGTATAAGAGTCACTTCTTTCAACGGCATATCGACTTTATCCGATCCTTTCTCGCAAGCCTTTTCCTCCTCCGTGGCCGATCGATGAAGAAGCCTTCGATTCTCGAGACATACATAGTCCTCTGAAATAACTTTATCCTCTTGGGGTCGCAGCGGATCGTCATGATTTGTGATCAAAATTGAAGATGGACATAAGTCTTTTGAAGTCATGATATTCTCGGGATCTATATCCTCTTGAAACCGCGACTTATCCTTATTATGAGGTCGATGCCTTGGAAGCGATATTATCGGTTTGACTGTCGCTCTTCCATCCGCCATCATGTGGCTCTTGGAGGTTGTAATCGGTGGTTCAGGGATGCTAGAAGAGGAGTTGCCAACTGACCTACTGCTAGGAGGACATGTGGAATTTCGAAAATCATTCCTCGGGAATTGGACATGCAGTCGAAGACGTTGATTGTTAGGATCAGAACCTGGGATTGAGAAAGGTCGCTGGCATACGTTGAGTCGTCTAACAATCTATCCCATTCCTTTGACTGCTTGCAGACCGGAATACCTTTGTGAATCTCTGAAGGCGATATCGCGATAATACTCTCAGAACCCCGACCGGAATCCAAGCCCGGCTTATCTAACAGTTCATTATCCGTATTCGGTTCTTTTTCGAGAACATTGTCCTTCTTAATAGGTGAACAGTTAAGAAGCTCTCGGGCTTCATCGTCATCCCTTAATCCACGCAGTGGGAGATGGCCGGTAGGTTGATCACAGGGAGAAGATAAGTCCTTCATATCATGTTTGTCTTCACAGAACGTCTCAAGCCATCGGCGACCTAATATGATGTCACATTCAAGGTCTGCTATTAGCAAGGGAACATCCCTTTGCTTTTGCCCGTTGACTTGCAGATCGGGAAGCACTACCACTCCATTCTTCCATCCGGCCAGCGGCAGGATATCTGTCACATTGTATCTTGCGGCTTTGGCGGCGAGAGACCTTTTCATCAATGCCAGGCAATCTATCCGTTGATCGATGATGGCGTCGTAGGAATTGAAAATGGGGCAGTGGGAATTCCAACGAGCTTTAACCATAAGGATCCGTTGATTGTTAGCATAATTCTTTGAAATAGAGGTCTGTGTCTGGTATTGGGACTCGCAACTTCCTTCCTGAGAATAGAAGCTCGTCCTTTTCGAGACCACTGCGGCCCTTCCTTCCGGCTCCTTTAGCCATTTCGTTGTTATGCTTTGTATCGTTCTCGAGTCTCTCGCGGTTTGGGTTCGTCTGCGAGGTGCCGCGTATGTAGCCAAGCTCAAACAGACAGGGATGAAATAAAAAATAAGCGGTACTTAATATTATGTGATAGGTAGCCAAATCTAATATGAACTAAAGATAAAAGAGTTCTTGATTCAAGTTAGGCGCTATTATCAATAAAATATTAAGTACAGGAAGCAAAAAGAAAGAAAGAGAAAAGAGAAAAGAGAAAGAAAAGATCTTCAACCCATGTACCAGCGGTGTGTGGCGGCAGAAACCTAGGCATGTTCCGGGTCGTCACACCTGCTGCCTATTTCTCGCCGGCAGGGATCCTGACAGAGGAAGTTTTAAATACTTGTCAAGCTAAGCGAACCGGGGTTGAGTATTTTACTCTTCAAGTTATCCACCGAGCCATCAAAGTTGGGGACTTTCCACTCAGATTTCTAGATTCTGTACTTGACAGACACATATTCAGTATGGCCTGGGCAGTGATATCTGGGCTAAGATGGAGTTTTCAGTCCTTGGGAATGCTATTGGCTGATGCGCTCGTTAATTTCAACCGCCAAAGTATCGTCTCAATCAATACTGGATGGCCTTTCCCTTGCGATAAAGCAACTTGCCGACTACCGCTACGCATACCACTGGATAGATGGTCTCTTCAATGTTCGTACTTACTTCGAACCGGCCTGGAGGAAAATCCCAAGACACTTTGGAACGTTATCACAATCGTTGGCGGGGCATGGACGGCGAAGTGGCATATCATGCTACCAGATTTCCGGGGTCAGTATTCAGTGCTGGCAACAGTCAGGTAACCTGACTGAAGCTAGCCTGACTGAGCTTGGCCTGATCAATAGTAGGGCCTGATTGAACTTTCAATCAGGCTGCCTGATGTTCGGCTTAGTGTACCCGAGGTTTGGCTTGGCGTACCTGATACGTGATGGCGGGTGCCTTATTACCTGGACGAAGGAGTAGGCCAACGGAACTCCAGTCCCATCTACCTCAGCTAAGACAGCAAACAGGTCCATCCCAGCATTGTTCGTGCCGAAGGTTGCATCCATAGCTAGCTCTGTAGTCAAACTAGCGAGAATATCTATGGATTCACGGACAAAGAAGGCTAGGGATTGCACATTCCCTGACTGGTATATGGTGTATTGATGGCTGCTTTGCTGAAGAAACTGTGTTGCAGATACGAATGGGTCTTCAGCCAGGCGCCATTTAGCGCGTTTGCGCGCTGCCATCGGTAGTATTAGTGTCCGGTCACAGCCTTTGCATAGGGGATTTCGCAGGTCTGTAGCTCACAAAAGATCTCGGAGGGAGTTGAAGTGTCAACACGGTGATCAATGAAGTCCAGTAATAATGACGATAGTTGAATATCCTCATACGGCGGATGATGAATATGGTGCATGGAAATGGTAAGATCCCAATCCAAGAGGGATAGTACTATGGTCAGTTTGCTCTTGCATGGGTATCTGTCTATTCACCTTCCATCGCGCACTTTTTTCTGCATGATCCGGCCGCCTACTTGCATGGGCCAAATCTTGCCAGCAGTAGTACCGGTAACAGTAAGCCTCCTTCAATGTATTTTTTGACCTAAATCTAAACCCTCCAGCCTTCCAGATCATTTCCTACAGAATATTTACTGCCTCATGTGCTCGACTGCAATGTTCACCATTTGATTTTGAACTCCCATCTCCATTTATCAGACCGAAATTCACCGGTAGTTTATTTAAATCGAAACAGTAGTCAATCTGAAGAGGCTTCTTCTGGTTCTAAACGAATATTAGCATGATGTGGCAGTGTGGCTAGGCAAGGCAACATACAGGCTTATTCCAGGCGCGTATTTCAGATATGAAGCTATCCCAATCATTCAACTCCAATGTGCGTTTCTTCTTCGAGTGGCGGAAGCATGTTTTTTTTTGCTTGCCTTGTCTATTTTTTTCAAAATCAGCAAAGTCGCGTTTGGCATTGCAGGCAGAACAATGGATTTGTGTCTGTAACTCCATAGTAAGGAAAAATGTGTAAAGACTGGTGGATCAATTATTATCTAGGTAGAAGAGGGTAATTCAATGTGGCAGTACACAAACAACAGCAACGCAAAGACGCGGAAGCGGAAGCATAAACAAAAGTTCCGATTATTCAGCGGTCACATGCTCCGTATTTTCACGGGCATGATTATCCGACGTGCAAGTCGAGCTAAAATTCAGGCTCTCTCAAGGATGGAGTTCCAAAAACATTTCTATTCTTCTCCACGCAGCTTTATTATTAGGATAATCAAGGCCATCGTAGTCGCAATCATATAAGACAGGAACAAAGCTGCTCGATACGACTATCCCTGTTCGATCGACGATCCAGTCCTATCATCATTACATAACGGCCGATCCATCCCATCACGTACGGACAGTACAATAATGTGGTCGCTGTTGGTGGAATATAGTATAGGCCTATGATACACTGCATCTTGACAAAAAGGGTACATATATACAACAAGCCTTGTCGTCCTTGCTCCCTCACAACATACCATCTGATTGGGTCTATAATTGGAAAATGACCATTTCGACCCAGCGCTTACATACCGTTATCAATAAAGTCTCATCAAATTGAAATCTTCATGGCAGACTCTGCCTTTCACCCTCTTCCCCGCCATCGCCTACATGTCTTATGTGGAATGAGTTATAGGTTTGTTACTAATTGATGCAGATCTTAACCAGTCGCTGTCACAAATACATCATCAGCTATTGATCTATCGATTCTTGATCTTTTCCTGGTCATCCACACACTCAGATAGACGAAGCAAAAGCAGAATACCGACCCAATGGGAAGTGACGTGACTTTCCCTCCTAACACACCCGTGACACATACGGGGCGTGAACTGGGTATTATGTTCGGTTTCATCGGGCTATGTTTACTTACAATGGGCATATACTTTGTCCTTTGGCAGGGTGAGTTTCACGTTCACCCGTCTCTCTTCTCTTAGTTCTTTTATTCATCTCTTCCCCACGCGGTCATCTCTCTTCATTCCCACAGCACAACAAACAGAAATCCAGAAGAGGGCAAGGAAGTCTAATCGATCACCAGTCGCCCAACGTCGTGAAGCCGCACAAGACAAAGCCCGACGCGAAGAGCTTCGAGCTCGCGGCTTTCATCACGAAAGGGGAGGTATCCACGAGAAGATGCTCCAGCACTTCACCGCATCGCCGCGTGACAATGCTCAAAATCATTATCCCTCTCAACAGCTTCGTCACCATTCTCTATCAACTGGGCAAGGGGCTACTGGAGCCCCCCGGTCTAGTATTTGTACTGCTTCAACGAGACCAACGACAATGACAACTACAGCCACTACCAACACCACTACAACGAGGACGACGCCGCCGGGGCTCGATCGGTTAGGGACGCCAACAATGATGGCGATGAGCGAGTTTTTGAATCAGCAATGAAGGGAGAACCTTGACACAGTATATTATTTAGTTTTTTCTTTTCCTTTCTCATACTATACAAATTTCACCGTTAACTTAACTATCCGACATCGCCATACCTTATCTTAGTAATCTATGTGTCACGTTTTTCACGCGCCATGTTTCATATCCATATCGGATGTTCCGTGTTTTTTATGTTCAATGTGTATCATATCTTATGCCTGTGTATATAATAGTTCTATTATGGACCGCAAACTGTTGAAATACCAGAGCGCCGGATATAATGAACTAGGGATATGAAGAGAAGTCATCATGATCATGGTCATGATCATCATTACTACATACATACGTACATGTATATGTACTTATACAAATAATATGATACAAATCCAGAAAATGATCTATTGATTTTTTTCGAGAGAAAGTAAAAGGAGGTAATATAAATCAACAAACCGGCTCTATAAACCCAATCGTCCAACGTAGGCTTCCCATAATGATGACCAGCAGCCCGAGCCCGAGTCCAACGCTAAGAGCACCATACAAATACGCATAGCGACGACAGCTCAAACTCATCTTCAGCTCAGCAATCCAAGTACTCACCGTGGTCACGCATCCGCAAAACCCATCCATGAGGCCTTGTAGAATCTGGCAGCTCGTTTGGATAGAAGACACAGAGGCGATTCTGTTAGTGGAAGGATTTGAGGATGCCGAAAACGATGGAAGAGCACCAATTCCGGCACTGTGCTGCAAATCATAGCACATGCCCTCAACGGCCGTGCCAAAGATGTTGACGACAAAAGTACCTAGAGGGAAGGTTTTTATGAAACGTGGGTTTAGATAAAGCGATATGTAGTATCTAAGGAGACAGCCTGGGGGCGCGAAAATGACTGCGAAAAGGGCACGACCTCGCCAGGTCTCCTGTTGCTCAGTGCGATCCGGAGGCCAGATGGAGAGAAATACAGCCCCCAGCCAGCATCCCCAGGCAAGGAGGACGACTCCACAATCGAGAACCTTGCGAATTGGTCGGAAGCGTAAGGATCGGGTCCACGGATCTGAGGCGAGAGCGAGATGAGTCCCGAAAAACAAGGCAGACATACTAAGGGAGACGGTGGTGATGAGAACGGCTGTAACAGCCATGAAGCTATACCCGCCATTGCGAGACGGGCTGCTAGCTGAATTGAGATTGCCATTTTCGTTCCCCTGACCCGATTGATAACTCCCGCTAGAATCATAGTAGGAGGGGAGATCATTTGACAGTGTGAGAAAAGCATCTCTCATAAAGCTCGAGAAGGATGTGAAGGAGCCGCAAAAGCCCGTCGTGAGCCCGATATAGAGCGGGATTGTCTTTTTGGTCGCTAGATATCTCTTTACCGACTCGCCGTCGGGAATCTGCGGCGTGGAGGCTGGTTTTCCTACTATTCCGTCCTCGTCATCATCATGATCGTCATGGTCGCTGATGTCGTTACCCCCATTTTCATTCATGGCACTATCACTCCACTCTTCACGAAATAGATTCTTCTCCTCAACAAAGAACCCCATCAAGAGACAACCCCCGACGTTCGCCCACAGCACGCCTGTCACCACCGGTGCGCCGGGATAGAACGTGAGTGCCTGCAGTCCGACACGGGCTAGGGTGCCCAGGATGGAGAAGAAGACGAGGTAAGAAATGGTGTAGAGCTGAGTTGCGAACTTTGATGATCCAGAAGCTAGCGGGGGTAGTTGTGATGGTGGGAAACCACTGGGGTGTTGTTGATGTTGTCGCGAGGCAGGTTCAAACACTGCAATCTCAGAGAGTGCGACCGCGCCTTCGTCACGATCATGATGATAAATATCACATCGCTGTCTAATTGCGTCGATTCGATAGAGTTAGCACACCAAAAAGAGAACGAAGAGTTTTCCCAACCTATCAAGAGACTGTCTCTCTCTTTTCTGCTGCAACTGTGGCTCTTGTTGGGGATAACCATCATCCCTTGTTGCTAAGTCTGTATGATATTGTGGTGCTTGTGCCATGATGTTGTTTAACTTAATTGGTGTTGCGCAGCTGCGGCATCATACCTGAATTCTGTGATACCCACCATCCGCTCAATAGGCCAAGAAGAGTGCTGCTACTACTAATATGTATGTATACTGTACAGCACACGAGTCGAAGTCATGATGTATGTAAGAATCGAGTTTGGTGGAATTCAAATGAGGCACCTGAATGGGCAAGTCTCCCTTAAACAAGCTGATATATGTCCATCGTTTACTATCATCGAAGGCGGCAAGGTCGGACCTCGCCAAGACGACGTCCTACCTAGTCTTGTCTAGGTACTATGATAGCAGGGTGGGAGTCTTGAATCCTTTGGGTGCTAACAAGTGCTTGCAGCGAGATAGCATTAGTGTCTTAGATGAGTGCATCTTACATTCCGAGTTTATAACTATTAGTGGTACCCCGGGTTCCCGAAACTGGCTGTGTAGACCTGATGCTTAGGTTGCTCCGAGACTTCAGTGGCGGTCAGATTCTACGGGCTGATTACTTAATGGGGGGAAAAGAGCTACCTACGTATGGGTTCGGTAAGGTCCGATAGTTCAACTGGTTACCGCGTCAAAGAGTCTTTATTACGACAATTTGATGGTTAGGCTGGAGGATTAAGGTAATGGGGAGGGAGAACTGTGCATATTTGGACCCTTCATGTGGGTCACTCATACCGTATAGGGTAAAGCTATCCACATTAGACCTGCATAGGGGATTGGTTATTCTGACGGGGGCTAGCTTGTTTCAGGTATGGAACCGAGTTGCGGCCGTGACTATTGTTGTTAGAATTAATTGCATCTACAACAACACTAATAAGCTACCCCAATTTTTCGTCGGACTTTCAATCCAACTATTTGAGGCCATGGAGACCCTTCCCAGCACAACGTACGAAACCTTCGAAAGCCTCTTTGAAGCTGCCCAAACCCAAGCAAAGAGAGAGGGGTACGCCCTCCGCATTGTCTCGAGGTCCGATTAATCGGCTCATACTGGCGAATATACGTGAGTCGACTTGGCCTGCGATAAGGGTGGTAGCAAAGTCGAAGGATATACAGCCAAGACCCTGGGCCGTCGCTTTACAAAAACGCAAGGCTGTCCATACCCTTTGTATGCCAAACAGTACTTCCCTTCTGTTCAATGGACTTTGGTGATTCAGAGCCCACAATCACGATCTACGTTGCCTCCGCAGCCTCCGCTGCCACCATACGGGCTGATACCGCCGTCACAGGAATGGAGACCAGCGTCAGCGCAAATGCCCCCGCTGCCAACGCCCGCCTCCACCAAATCCCCAGGCAGCCCGGCGTACAGATTACATTAGCTCAATTCAACATGGAGCGTATGTTCAGGGTATTCGGTGGGTGGAGCCGTATACTGGCTCGCCGGGGCAAGCAGGCTCATAGTGGCAGAGATAGGTCTATGATACTAGAAGGATATCACATATTTCCTCGAATTAATTACATACGTTTTAGAAATACAACGTATTGGGCTTCACGAAGTTTCTAAGGGTCGTTGACTTGGTTATCCCGCACACACAGTCATCCGACGTCACGTTCGGCTGCTCTAGGATTGTGCGGCACGCAGCTCGGTTCCATACCCGAAACAAGTTAGCCCCCATCAAAATAACGGAACCCCTATGCAGCCAAGGGTCTAAGAGAAAACTTTCAAGAGAGGGTTGAAAGTTTCTTGTTGTAGTTAGTCTACAATGAGTACCGTGTCCTATAGATCTGCCTAGACCTTCCATGTAACGTTCGTGCACTCCACACCTGTCACAATCTATCATAGGCTATGTGAAGCACCAAAGTGGATTATCTCTTATTATCGACACAAAGCAAAGGAAATAATCGGCTGTAATGACTACTATCTAGGTAGTTATAGCTATATTTATCGTGAGGCCTTTCTAGATAACTTATCTAGCCAGCTAAAGCCGCAGCGTGACCGCCACTTTCTGCCAAGCGAGTCCTTTTTTTGTGTTGAAACGCTCCTTCAAAGACACCAGTTCATGAACTCGATAACCCCCATATCTACAATATTATCGTACCTAAAGAGTAGCTCCGGCATTTATAGAAGATGCCTGGAGGAAGAAGCTGGTAATGCAGGACAGTTACCCCGAGCATTAAATGCGGGCATTTTAGTCTCTTTTTTGTGGCGGAAATGGGCTTCTGTGACCTTTGAGGTAGCCCATAAAGTTATCATTATGGTGTAATGTTAAATTAACAGTAGCAATCCCAAAACTAGGATAGAGGTCATGAAATGCTTCGTACGCCAGTAGAATGAACCCGGCATAGCTAGATCTAGCAGTACTCGTTATGAGAATGTGGAATTACGATGTTCTTTTTGAATAGCATCGATTTTCTAATCTCCATACGCTAGGTGCAAAATCCGACCCAAATTATCAGTTTGATTATATCCGAGCTGCTCTTTGGTGACCTTGTCAACCTTTATAAGAGCCATCGATAGTGCCGTTCCCAAGAATCGGCGTAAGGGCCGTCTTATGACGAGAGGCACATATCAACGCATATGATAGAAAATTTGGACCAATCACCAAGCTCATCAGTGAAGACACCATGGACAGCATCAAATGCGTATAACAGATGACCTCGGCGATCTGATATCTTGGTGTTTGATGAAGCATCCCATTATCCGGATTTCGAGGTGAGAAGCTATATTGTTCCCATCTCAAGCTGTGGTCACTGCCACTAAAGATAGTGGCGTATTCCGGACAGGAAAGGCAACAGGCCCTATGGCTCTTTACCTAGCCACTATTTCTAAGTGCATACTTAACTCCCTTTGGTCCATTTTTCTTTGGTGTTTGGGTTCCTTGCCAATGAGAATTTCTTTGGGGTAGAAAACTGGGTACTCTTTTTGTACGTCATTTCTTGGTCAATTGCTCCTCCACAGGTTTTTCCCCTACGTTGATAACTCGATGTCATCGGGCCAGGAGCGTCTAGTCGCCTCAACCCATGGACAAGAACAGCTCTTTAAATTCTTTACAATTATACCGTATTGTGGAACGATGATCGTACCTTGTCAACTCGGTGACGAATTTCGTGCATGGGTTGAGGCGACTAGGCACTCCCGGTGACATCAAGTCATCAATAAAAGAGAAAGATCTTCTGATTTGTGGAGAAGCAATCGATCAAGACATGACGTACAAAAAGAGAACCTAACTTTCCACCCGAAAGAAATTCGGAAATAACACTCATTAGCGAGGAATCAAAACACCAAAGGGAAATGGATTAAAGGGAGCTAAGCACGCGCCCAGAAACGGAGTCGATTGTATGTTAGAGGCGACGAGAGCATAAGGCCTGGGGAGCTGCCATCAAATAGTGTTTCCTCTCTCACCCAATAGCCTCTAAGCTATTGCTACACATACAAAAACACGACGTAGATGGAACGTGTCTACTAGAGCGGATTTCGAGGACTCGGAAGCTAAACAGTATTACAGTAGCCGAAGTCATCCCAAGCGGTAGTCTTTTGCTGTCGGAAGCGGGCTTGCGCTACCGTCCGTTGTAATCTGTCGCCAACTCACTGCGGGGAACCTGTCGGTTCGTATGCATGCATACAAGAAAAGGTTAATGGAATCGGATACTCCGTCAATTTCTAGCCTGTTTTCGCATAATCGTGATGCTATCATAGGATGAAGGCCAGCCACAACACTTAAGACTAAGAGCTCGCTGATTGATGACCATAGAATAATTATACTGTAACTGGAGGTCTTATTGAAAAATGTATTCCATAGATTTGTTCTCTAATCGAAATAACAGACCACACCTAGTAGCGCAGATAACTGGCACTAACCCTAATGTGCAAAATGGTATAGCACGCACCCTAGTTCCTAAAGGGGTACAACTCCTGTCGCCCCTTTTCTATGTGGTCGGAGTTGAAGATTTTCGGGTCAAGTCAAGTGCGCGGATTTCGGCCTGTTTTGAAAATTTTCTCAGGAGTGCATCTTAGCCAGGTTACGGAATCAGAACAAAAAAAATAGATCGATTGTGGAGAATAATAGATAAATTTTATATTCGCTAGACTAATAATGGTCGGACTTAACGTCGCTACTTTAGGGGCCTTCCCTAAAGTCGGTGAAAGCAGGGTGACGTCTGCCGGAACTCAAGAAAAAAAATCGTTACCTGACTCCCACTGTGACTCCCACCAACAAAATCGATTATTCATTGTAGTATTCATTATGAAAATGGCTCGATTAAGTTCCCTTCACCCTTCTGCGAGACCTACCCGATAAAGATAAAATGCAGCTCGCCCTACAATGGCTCCACGAGCACCCCCACAGAGACACCGACAACGGCTGCGCGCTGCCATGCTATTACAAACGAGAAGTCCGTGCAACAGGCTTAGAGACAAGAGAAGAAGAGGAATGAGAGAACGAAGAAGCTAGTTGGAGGGGCTGGCCATAACAAGATTCTTCATCCTGATCATCACCAAGCCCTAATATGATACGCTGCCGATCAAGCCGTAGGAGGAGGCATGGGAGCTACGAAGCAGATGATGTTCAATTGCGCTGTGTCGCTCTAAGTTAAAGAGGGGAAGCCTGTTCCCAGCAGGCAGTGGTTCCAAACATGGCTTGAAAACACTACCGAGCTTCACACGATCAAAATTAAACCTATTGCGAGGCACCGCGTGGATATGCATACCGAGAAAGACCTCCGCGAATTGGTTCGAAAAGGAATACCGACCAGCGCTCGAATACACAGGAGTGAGGAGTGGGAAGTACTTACACGATATGGACGAGAAGGGGTGCCGGATAGCTTGCCCTGCTGGTAAAGAAGTAGTGGTTCCAATTGGGATTAAAGAGATGTACGTTGGAGTGCCTGAGAACCGCCTATCCCTAACTGTCATCGAGAGCATTTCTGCGGATGGCGAAGCTATCCCCCCCATAGTAATTATTCCTGGTGGGACAGTCATGGCGTCTGGGTTTCATGAAAATATGACAGGCCATGAGGTCGTGGCAGTATCCCCGTCTACAAATGAGGGGATTTGTATAAGATGGCTCGACCGGTTCATCAAACACAATGACTATGGTCCTAATAAACCCTAGAGGATTTTCTTGGTGGATGGGGCCACATACCATGTATCAGGCACCTAACATATAGTACGCTGACTGGATGACTTGGTAAGTCATCCATTGGGCCTTTTGGCGCTGTGGTGTAGTGGTAAAGTCAGCACCCGCTGCCTCACACCATGAGGCTCCTGAGTTCATTCTCAAAGCTGGATCGTCAAGTTCCCTTCCCACCAAACCCACTATCCAGCCCGCTGACGTGGGTTGTTTCCGGCAATGGAAGACATTCCAACAGAGGTGTATATCATGGACGGGATTCGCTCATTTGAGGCGGAATACAACATTCAATCCTTCTTCCGAGATCTCCCTGAGATTCATAAGAAAATCTTTACAGCTCGTACGATCAAACATGCGTTCCAGGATGCAGGCATGTGGCCGGTAAGCTTCTCAGCCATTCAAAAGAAGCTAAAGGAATAGTTACGGGAAGAAAGAGAAAAAAGACACTGGATACTTTACGGCGGTTCCCATCGACCCAGCGATCTTAGATGGCGAACGACAGTTCCAGGTGCAAAAAAGGGCTCTGGATCAGATAGTCATGCAGATATGCTCGGAGGAGGAAGATGAAGAGAGGGGAAGTATTGTAGTGTCACCACCACGATTGGTGGCATCTATCGATTCGATTGTCGCAAATGCGGATTTTGTCGCTTTTAATTTTCAAATAATAACATATATAAAGACAGTGCACTTCAATAATACATAATCAAATTTATAGTTGTAGGGCTGCCTTTTTGTAATAATACTACTCAACGTTGCCTCGAAATCTGGTGTCGCAGCGATTTCTGGCAGACATCACCCTGCTTTCACCGACTTTAGGGAAGGGCCCTAAAGTAGCGACGTTAAGTCCGGGAGTCAAGTGCACAAAACGAAGGTAGCTAGCTATAACGAAGACAGTGAGAATCATAACCGAAACTCCGAATTTTCCCCTGGAAATTGATCCGCCCACTAAACTCAATATACAAAATCACCGCTTCACATTAGATTCCAGTCTTGGCCCGTTGACCTACCTGGGCCAGAAGATTGGCCCTAGCAAGTGGGCTATATATAAGGCGCGAAAATGAAGGTTCTCGTGTCGGACGGCTAACTTTGGGAGCAGAATCGAGTATACCCAATGTAAAGAGGATTAATATCAACAATTCAAGCATAGATGAATTTATAAGGTTCATTTCTGACCCTGTGTCAGTGTTGATCAAAGATTCCTTCAGCACGTGATCCACCAAGCTAGTTCGATTGATGCCATTATGCGACGGAAAGATGTGCTCTCAGCCTGTATGCACAGGCTCGCTCTTATACGGGAAAGATCCGAAAGAGCAGAAAGTTCGGAGTCTTCAGCACCTGGTGTTCGGCTTAAGGAGCACTCTACTTTTTGCTAAAACTGGCTTCGGAAAGAGCATTATCCTTCATGTGTATTCAATCTTGGCTAGGAAGATTCCAATCCAGTTAGTGCTGTTGTCCAGGCTAGATTAGGGGCAGGTTGAGGAGGTCAATAAATACCATGTGCGGGCATGAATCTTTGTTTAGTGTTTCATGAGACAAGGGAAAGACACGCAAGCTTAGCTCGCGAAATTCAGTAGGGCAGATATATACATATATTAACACCGCCTGAGCAAAATGCAAGAGACTGGTTCCTGGAGTTAGTCCGTGACACCGACTTCTAAGACCAGATTGGGCTTGTTGCCATCGGTAAGCGCCACCTAGTCTCAACCTGAGCGAGTTTCCGAGACACATGCGAAGCTCTTTACACATCGGGTAAACCTGCCCCAATCATGTACCGCGATAAGGAGCAGGAAGCAGAAGGTCTTCAAGTCGGCGGGGACTTGGCCTTGGAGAGTTAGTACTTCCATCGACCATCCAGACATCTCTATTTATTTCCTGCCAATTCCCCCGAGAAAACCTCCCAGCCTTCGGTGCTTATACACACTTCTTGATGAGGCACTCAGCGAGGTCTTCTAGGTGACACATCCTTCCAATTGCTAACGGCGAGCAGCCAGTGTAAACAAGGAAGCTTTGCCTAGCGCCGAGGCTTGTCGCCCGATACGTCAGATACGGATGGATGTAGCGGTCCTAAAAGAATTGGTCAAAATAACCTCGTAAAGATGGGAGGCCGCGGCGAGAACGACATTTGGGAAGAAGAGTGGCTAATTGCAGACGTAAACAAATATGGAACTCTTGGCCTTGTTATCTCGGTCGGTTCGCGACCCAAACGCGGCAGTGTGGCTGACGCCAATTTGCGCTACAACCATAACCGGTTAGGTCACCGCGCAAATACTGCCCGGGCGCTAACCGAGATAAGCCTTGGCGTTTGGATATTCTATCATATGACTAACCTGCAGGCACCGTGAGATAGGGAAGTTTGGGCGTCGACAACTCATCATCGGGAAAGTGTTCTGTTGGTAAAACACGGTGGTTGTATATACACACGGGGTTGGTCAATAATCATAAAATTTATATTCTTGTCCTTAAAAGGGGAAGGGAAGACTCGAAGCTATTTATAGGATACGGAACCGGGTAAATCTAATCTCCGGCCCGGAAGGCCAGTTGTCCCGACTCCCGATACGTTCCATCGAAAGAAAAATAGATACTAAATCTAAGGAATCAAATGAACGGATTCTTGTAGCGATCACCTAGTGTCAGTTGGAAGTTGGTTATAAAAGTGGCGCACTTGACATTAATTTGTTCTGGTTCATAAGTGATGCTGGCAGTGTAGTCTGAACTTGCTGAGATAATCACGGACCTCGAGTTTTTATTATTTGTCGTGATCCACAATGCATGTACATATCACTCTCTCATTGAACGCAAACCCAACCAAAAGGGAGTTTCCCAGCTATGTACAAGGTGGATGACCACGCGCACAATGGATTATAAAGGCTGTAGGTTCTGCTGGGAGTATACACGTGATGTAGCTGTTAGAAGGAAGTGTAGGTTTCGGAAGAATCAGTTTTTTTAGGGGACCAGTCAGAACCAAAATCAAAAACCCAGCCATATGGAAATTCAAATAGATATCTCACTTCGCGAGAAAAAATACACTGTTGGTCCGTAAACGATCCCAATGATTCTTGCGACGCGAGCATACACGTGATGCAGGTTCCGGAAGAATCACGTGACGACTTTTGTTGGGCCAATCAAAGCTGCCATATGGGATATCTCGCTTCGCGAGAAATAATACCGTATTTTGCAGGTAGAGTGTAGTACGGTTCTGCCAATTTCCTTTGACCACCTCTAATATTTTAAGAGTGCGGTAGATTTGCCCAAACTGAAGCTCCGGACGGTCTCTGCCGCATCTCTCCTGCGGGCCGCAGGAACCAGGTTTGACCCTACTGTTTTTGCCTCCTGCCCAACTCGGCTCCTTTGCAGGTCGCCTCACCTTGCGCATTTTCGTTCCTTTCGCAAGATGGCCACGGCCTCGGCGCCTGAGAGCTCTCTCCTCTCTCTCCTCTACCGATCCTATCCCTACGCTATATCGCCCGACGCAACGGAGCTGGACCCTCTGCAAGCTACTTCCAAGATCTTTCTAGGACGTATTCTTTCTGATGTCGAGACAGCAGAAATCAGACAATGGCTCAGCAAGATCCAGGGCTTGACGGCCATTCTATCTAGGGGTGACAAGCATGCCATTGCGACCATTCTTGCAGACCTCAATACTCATCTCGCGTCCCGGACAACGCTTCTTGGTACGTGGCCATCCGTCGCAGATATCGCGGCGTATGCTGTTCTGGCACCAGTTGTGGAGAAATGGACCCCTGAGGAGCGCTCGGGAGAGCAAGGGTACCATCATATCGTGAGACATGTCGACTTCATTCAGAATGGGTCGCTGTTTGCGCTGCAAATTCCAGAGGAAGAGAAGGTTGCCATAGACCTAGATGATGTCCGGTACGTACCGAGAGGGGGCGATTCCAAGGAAGGGAAGGAGAAAAAGAAGAAGGAGAAACTGGCAGAACCATCCTTAACCGAGGGAAAGACACTTGTGGTAAGACAAAACAATGCGGAAGAGTCGGTGAAGAAGGGCTTGGAGGCTCCTGAATCTACTCGGAACCCGCACGCATCTCCCAAGAAGGAAAAGAAGGAGAAACGACCTAAGGCGCCGCCCGCACCAACCGCACCCCTCTCGCCATGCTTGATTGACCTTCGTGTTGGACATATCCTACGCGCCACCAACCACCCCAATGCCGATTCCCTCTATGTCTCCACCATCGACTGTGGCGATTCCCCCGGTACGGAGAACACTGCGCAGGATGAGGTGACAGGACGCACAGTGCGAACAGTTTGCTCAGGATTAAATGGACTTGTGCCACTGGAGGAGATGCAATCCCGCAAGATCATCGCAGTCTGTAACCTTAAGCCTGTAACTATGCGTGGGATTAAGTCCGCCGCAATGGTGCTGGCCGCATCGCCTCGTGTAGCTGAGGGAGAAGATTCTCATGCTGGGCCCGTTGAACTGGTCAACCCACCGGCTGACGCTCAAACCGGAGAGCGTGTCGTCTTTGAAGGCTGGGGTGAGGGTGAGCCGGAGAAGGTTCTCAACCCGAAGAAGAAGATCTGGGAAACATTCCAGCCCGGGTTCACAACGACGGATAACTTGGAGGTCGCCTTCGACAGCACCCAAGTTTCAGTTTTGCAGAATCAAGAGGCCTCAACCAAGGAAGCCAAGAGTCCAATTGGGAAGTTGATCACACAGTCCGGCGGTGTCTGCACGGTGAAAAGTCTGAAGAAGGCGACTGTCCGATAAGGATGCAATGTGAAGTGGGATGCTGAAATGCACAACTTGCAGCAACGTTGTGTTAAGTTGCAAGTAAGATTGGCCGGGATGGAATGGGTCATTGCTAATAGCTCGTTTCTCGGCAGCAAAGTTTCAATTATGATGAGATTCCAACAATAAAATTCGAGAGTAACTATCCTACCAATATACCTTTACATCAACAAGCCTAATAAAATTAACGAATTCCTTCTAAAGGAGGCCGTTATTCCGTCTAAGTTCCCTAATGGATAGAGCCCAAGGCCCCAAGGCAGTTTCCCGATCAACATACCTCACTCTAAACGTCTAATCGAAACGTTATCGCCTAAAATCAAAGGACTCCAGTGCCTCTAGATATCTTGTATTGACAGGGATGTTATATCCGGGAAAAAAAAATAGACAGCCTCGAACATCCGTGGTTCTCTGGAGAGAAATGGAGACACAGACCGAGCCACCCATGAATGAGAGCCTGGTTTCGCAGACTTATCCTGACATGTAAAAGCGGCCGGCCTTAATTGAGCTCTATCTAGTTGATAATTATAGCCGAAAGCCGAACGAAATGGGAGTTGAGTCAATATTGGTTAGAAACGGGGCTCATTAGGAATCGGTAAATTATATAACGGGTATTGGCAATTGCACATCGAAGTTCCTACGGTTCAGGTACATTTCTATTAAGACAGCCTTAACGAGTAGCTCTGATCGGAATCATGCTCTTGTCGTTATTTTGTAAAGGCCATTGTAATGGGGATCCAATATGCACATCAATATAAAGGGGGCACCGATAAGCACTCAGTTGAAAAACATCTAGACCTAGGCAACTAGGGAGTCATTGATATTTATACACTGTCAATTATTCAGGTACAATTTCCTTATCAAGCCTTTAGTTATGACTAGCCTTGAATTGTGCGTTCATCATAGCCTGAAAGGCTTGGTACACTAAACTCGAATATTGATAGCGCTTTTCCTTCGATATGCAAATCCCGATATGACTGGTGGGGAGTTTTTTTTTAATTAAATTCAGGTTATAAACACCGGCACAATTTTGAATAAAACATTCCAATTTTTTAGAAGGGATCGAATGGAAAGCGAGTGTCGTAATCGTTGCTATCATATCGACGCGAAAGACAAGAACCTAGTGAACTTTTCAAGTATTTAACCTGATACCTATGTCTCTACTGTGATTATTGATACCCGTTCAAGAAGTATCATGATAAATTTGTATCCCGAAGTGGCATCTTGTATTGACGGAGGAACGCTGCCATTCCTTCCATGCTCTAATATTATTTGAAATACGGGAATTCATATACAGCCATGTTAGCTACTGTTTATTATAGAAAATATCTTTGGCTGCTCCTACCTAGTCTGCATGACGAACGATAAGCATCTTTAATGAATCTCAAATTCCAAATATTCCAAAGCGTGAAGAACTTGCAGTGTCTCTCCGCCAAAGCCATGGCGGAACTGTGACTTGACGGTTAGCAAATTGGAATGGTAGTATGGTGGTATTCGTAGGCGCTAGTTACTGCCGTGCGGAGTACTGAGTAGTACACTGAGCTACCCAGTACAAACAACCTGAACTACCATACTATCATACCTGATTGACATGGCTGATGTACGTGTGCAGAAGTCCCAGATGCAGCCATGTATGAGTATCCTTGTGCGTATATGTACCTCTATATTAATTAGCAGGCATCATGCATGTACTTGCTATATCCTATGCAACCGTGAACCAATCGATAATACTTAATCTTTTTTGAAGGCTTTCACATACTGACTTGTCTATATAAGTTTAAATAGCCATGGGGCAACTATCCAAACAAAAAAAGCACTCGTAGAAAACGCATGGATCAAGCGAGTGGTATGGGATTCCTGCGGGGAGGAAAAGGTTCATAGCAGCATATGTGCATCCAAGAGATCGTGTGACTCCTGTGTCAAACGAAAGGGCCGATGGAAAAGAGATATTGCCCTTCTCGCACTGGCAACTTAAAGCAAAGGGGAAAATGTGAGGAGTATGAGCAGCTGCCCCCTAAATGAACATCAGAAGGTGAACCATTTCAATATTCAATCAGTGAACTTCAAAGTTAAAAAATCGACCTACCTCAAAGTGCTGCGCTCGTCGAGTGCTCCCCAGGCAGCTAGACTTTGCATCATAGACAATGTGAACTGGCAACTTAGAGGTTGGAGGGCACGGATGGCATCCATAGGGTAGTTTTACCCTAAATTTCACCGGGAGTTAAATCATATTAAGCATTTTTTGGTGCCACAGCAAGCGTAGTATGTACGCCAGCACTGTGATTACACTTCCGATGGCTTGCAGAGAGTGGTTCCTGCAGTTGCTCATGTCAAGAGTTCCATGATCCTGGGAAGTTATTATTTTTGTCTAAGGTCAATGGAGCTAGATCGCCAAGGAATGACATATGGCACGGGAAGATGTTGAAAGCGTTTTTACGTTCCTGGTGAAGATCGTCAAGGCCGTGTTCTGTTGTTTCGCAGATTGATCTAAACCTAATTTGTATAACATGCCTTTCCTAATCAGGCATAGACGCCATGATGAAATGATTATGTAACCACGAACATTACCCGCCTCAAAAGTTGCCCCTTTTTAAACGTAAACTCGCTGCCGAAAACGGATGCTTTATTTTTTTAAGTGACCACGAAACCCGAAAGTACCTAATTATATCATGTGTTGTGGTGGGGCGGGTTTTTATGCTCGGATGGCCATGTACTCCGCCACCTCTCTCAAACAAATTAGTATTTATTGTTGACTTCGGGAGGCTCAGGAGCTCTGGCCCTTGACGTGCGCTGTGCGATTCAAATGACAGCCAGATAGCAAACCCTAAACATCCTTGAACCTCATTCAAGTCCGAGATGAGGTCTCCGATCAAGCACTTGGTGAAAATTCTGGCATAATGATGTCAAACAATACTAAAAAAAAAAAAAAAAAATCTATATACGTAGCTATCAAATACTAATATGTATGTATACTAAATACTGGACAACAAAACAGTAATATATATATGATTGTTAATCTGTTATTGACATGAATATATATATATGTACGTCATGCGCCGCCTGCGCATCATGATCGTGTTCCAGCTTCTTAGATAATTGTATTATATCAGTGTCTACCCTGGCCATTAAGATTCTTTTCATTTCACTTTCCTAATTTACAATCCCTGGCTGACGACCCCTGGAACGAACTGGAACAGGGGAATTTTTTTCTTGTTTTCTGAGTTCGTTATATCTGGGTTTTACTGTGAATCCCGATCTCTCACCCCCTGCACAATTTGACTTATTATCCTTGCGTGCCCTTTTTGCGACTTACTTTAAGGATCTACTTCGTACATAGTATGAAGCGATGGTACTATAGTATAAGTATATCCTGCTACGTCACCGTGACTTTACAACCGTAGCTATTGCTAGTATATTTACAAGGTAACGTGAAAATCATCATAGACGTTCTGCAGCTGCCTACTAATCATAGGAACCATAATTGATGCATACCAGATAGCTAGGATATATTTCAAGGCCTATTTATAGGCTGTGATTCGCCGTGATCCTCCGTGATCCATTATGTCCGTCACTGTTTCATCGTCACTACTTCGGGGTTATTATTTATGTAGCATGATCGGGCGATCTGATGAACCGGGCCGAAACATTGTTTTAAAACTTTGGGCCGCGCTTAATCCGCGCTTACCCTAGTTTCTCAGGCCATGCTAGCTTCATCTACATTTACATATATATAACCAAACCCAGCCTTCCAAATGTGGAAATATTTTTTAACGCTCATCACGTGGAAAATAGAACGTCTGAGACACCCGAGGTAAAGCTGCGCTTATGTACTAAATTTGTAATAGTAACGAAAGACATAGCTAGCTCAAGACCGTGTTTCGCCGTGTGTTGCGTAATAAGGTGGACACTCCCATTATTACAGACATATTTATGCACCAAAAAAAATTACAAGACCCCATCTTATGTTATAGGGATGACACCCTATTTGTTCTAGGGAGAGCGTTGCTGCGTCAGCGGCACGCCATCACTATCATTCTAATTGATTAAAGCACATGCTGCTGAATAAACAACAAAGACCTTATTAGCTTACCGGTTAGGGATATTCGTATTACATTGTTATATGCTAGGGAAACATTCTGCGTCAGAACGACTATCCCAATACTGTATTGTACTATACGTTTGTGTTATTGATACTAGAAAGAAGGCGAACATGAGTTTGATGTCGAAACTGCAAACTGCCCAAGGTCATGCAATCGTTGTTGGCCCCGCACGGACCCACTGGAAAAACCTCATGCACAATTTAATAGAGAGACTTTTGGCTCGGTACAGTTACCCAGTTTCCTGAATACTAGGTTGGCTCGAACTCATTTATTGGCCTGGAGCCGTCGCGGCCCCCACCCGAACCAGAGTACATGTACCACTGTGGGGCAGTTGGCAAGGCCTGGCTCCGAATGGGTTAAGCCAAGTTGGAACTTAACGTTAACTATATAATAAACTTTGATCATACAGATTCATAATACCATAATTGAAATCAAGCGACTTTGGTCCTTTTTTTTTTTTCGGCTTTCTAAACAAATTTTAAACCATACAAGCAAGCAGGCGGCTTAGGCGAGTTATTCCTAACCTGATGACCAAATCAAATACCCACCTATCTATCACTGACCAACCAAGTCAACTCAAGTGACTTATCCCTGCTGCGGGGTACGCTGTATAGTTACTAAGATAGGTCATACATATGTATGCTATCTTTCTTTAGTCTCCTTGCAACTCAAAATAACAACGGTAGCCGTGTCATGTTGACCGAAATGACCTCTGCAGCCTTGGAGATCCGAAGTTAACGTTGAGTTTGAAATCACTTAAGATCACCGGTAAATGCAACATCAATATCATGTAACTACATACTATCATTGGCGGCCTAGAACCTTACATCATTTTAGCTGCCCTAAATAGTATCATCCACAGTCACTATACAAACCTTCCGGATGAGACTTCCAAGAGATGATTATGGTTGATGCGATGCGGTAAGCGTTCCGCGAAGAGAGAGTACGAACGAGCATTTGGGAATTTGTGAGTGCCTTAACCCCACTTTAGACTCGGTGAAACTATTAAATACGGACACTAGAATTAATATACGAACCACCAGGAAGATCCTTCCGTGAGTTGACAGCCCGAGGACGAGCGACGCCTTGCGTTACCCCAGATCCCTTTTTTTTTGCTGGAAGCACCCGCATTATTTGTGCACCCTACGTACTATTAACCGGTTCCATATTATGTAGCTTCTACGGTCTCATTCCGAAAGAACTCACAACGAGTAGGATTCTACGGTAGAGTGCGAGTAGTTGATCCCCTTGGACAGCTTCTTCCTCGAGTAATTTCAAGATCCTCTATATCTAGTCAAGGATTCCTCAGGGGCTCTTCTTCTAGGGGAGTGTCAGGCACGAAACTATATAATGAACTAGGCCACTGCGTTGAGCATACGTTCAGCGTTTCTATGACCTTTGGTCGAGTGGTACCATCTGTATAAAGGCCTAGCAGGCTGGGCGTCCCAGGGAGCGCCTGGTAGATGATAGAGGTAGTGTCCCTTATTCGATGAAATTGCTAAGGATTGCTGTAAGCCTCCTATATTCCTTGTACGCCTGAGAGCTTGAATATTGGTGGCTTTCAGTGCGTTGGCGATGTCCAGTACAGAGAGGGCTGCTTTCCTTATCATGGCTAGGTAATTGTGACCGGGGTGCTTGATGACAAACTCCATTGAGAGCCAGCTTTTCTTTGAAAGGGAATTCAGTCACATTCAGGTGCTGCTGCTCTATGTAGCCCGAACGTCTTAAAGCTTTGCGGCCAATGAGCTGCATAACACGATTTTTGAACCTTTGCTGCTGACCTTTCTACCTATTAGTGTTCCCCGTGCCCACAGCAGCGACGTCAAACTCGTGTTCACCTCCCTAATCATTAATACCCTTTGACAGCATTGAGGATTCGCCATTTCCACCTGGTAGAGGCTCATTGTTAATTTGTTGCGTATTGTTGCGTTTGTCGCGTTTGTTGCGTATTGCTCATGAAGGTGTTGAAGGGATGGTTGTAAAAGGATTATTGTTTATTAAAGGGGCCTGGTTTCGAAACCCAAGGCTATAAGAACCTCGGATTGAAATATCCATGATCAATAAATAGTACGTAGTGGTGTTAATGATTATGATGTACTACATAGTAGTATAACTCACTAAGTATATAGGTATGCCCGTATAATCATATAATATAGAGAGTATTGAAGTTTCGGCTGAACTATAGGTAGGTAGTTATACAAGAATTGCTAGTAGTGATTTTGGGTGGGGGTGTCCGCTTAGTGTTTAGAGGGGTCTGAATTTATTTTGGCAACGTGGTCGTCTTCGTGGCGTATTCTTTTTACTTTTTCCTAAATTACGTTCCCTGTAATGATCTACATGCATACCACATTCTTATTATTAGTATTATGTATGATACTAGTATAGGGTTACTACCTAGGTAGTTAGAGGGCCAATATGATCATATGCCCTCCGGCCCCCAGGCCGGTTACCTGTATATAATAATTTTTAGGTATCATTTGGGTTATGATGTAGCAGTACATTAGCAAGATAATCAGGGCACAATGTAATTAAGGAACATAATAAAGCGATTATATCCAATGGCCCAGGTTTCAGCGGGTTGGCTCTGTGCACGACCAACAGATTATTTTTAGTGCAAAATAATGTGACACCAACAGCTATCATTCAGGATTTATTAGATTAAATGAAATGATGGGTAAGCCCTGAGGCCTTTCATTCTACCTACTCTTTCCCTCTTTTAATCTTACAGAGGAAGAGATTCCCTCCATGCTCCTTGACAAGACCTGGGCTATTCTGTATAACTACAGCGTGAAGTTCATGATTTGTTTTTGCAGAGCTTCCGGTGTTTGCGAGTCCATTCTGATAAAATAGTTACAGAGAACCTTCCGCTCTTGCTTGCATTTGAACTTGTACGTCCCTACCGTCTGTGATAATTGCGCTCTTATTCCAACTTGGCCGCTAACTCCTTTAGATACTCTAGATATATTGTATCTATCAGCATGGTTCGATAGCCCATCGTTGTCTCTTCCTCTTTTCTCTTCCTCTGCCTACTTTTCCTCATTGATACACTATGGCAAGTCCGCTTATTGGAACGGTGGTCATTACCGGAGGCAATGGCGCGCTCGGTTCTGAAATAGCCGTTGCTATTGCCAAGAAACATCCTCTTGTGCATCTGCTCCTGGTGGCGCGAGAGCCTCAGGCCGAGAGTGTCCGACAAGTATCAAACAGGATACGACATATTGGGCCAAGATCCCTGGAGATAGCCAAGGTTGATTTCACGGACTTCATCTCTGTGTCGAAATTCGCCAACTATACAGTGCAGAGAGTGAAGCGTAAGGACATACCACCAATTATAACCCTCATAAATTCTGCGGCCACAATATCATACGTGCGCGATACGATCACAGGCGATGGGTACGACCCAGTCTACCAAACGAATTGTCTATCGCCATTTTTGTTGACTGTGAGTTTACTTGAGGGGTTTCGTGCGGGCGGACGGGGGTCGCAGAGGAGAGCTCTGGTCCTCAACGTCAGCTGCTCATCGATATCCCATGGTAGACTAGACTATTTCAGTGGGCCGCGAAAGGAAGGAAGCGACCAGGAGAAGGCCCTCCTCAGTGTTAAAGAAGGAACTGTCCGATTTGGAAGCAGTAAATTGTTGATGAGCGCTGCGATGTATGCGCTGAGGCGGAGTTTGCTCCTTGTGAGTTATCAGCAAAGCTAACGCCATGGGCTAAGGTCTTTGACCGAGTTTGACTAAGACTGTTGATAACTAGGCTGGAAATATTCCGTTGGATATTTATACTCTCGATCCCGGTGGGATGATTGGGGAGAGTCACTTATCAGCAAACATGCCTCGCTCGGTTAGATTCAGCCATAAGACACGGGCAAGTTTGCATCCGTTAATGCGGATATTCTCCAAAGCCGCGATGAATCCGACGTCGGTGCCAGCGAAGATCATTGCAAAGCTTGCATTTGAGAACAGGATAGCGGACGATAGCAGACTTGACCGGTACTATATCCTTGGCGACGCATACGAGGCATCATTCATAAACCCTGTCCTTCGCGACGGGTTGAAGATGGAAGAGCTACTCCGAACGGTGATGAAACAGGTTGGAATGGGACCGGATGAATTTCAGTCCCCTCATTAATAATTGGTCTATTTTAGTTCAGGGGCGTTCTGGTCACAGGCGGGGCTCTGATTGGATAGGACGTATTGCAATGCATACTGCAGCGTGTCAAGAGAGGAGAGAATTCATTTCATATTATTTCACACAAGCAGAATTTCAAGCGATATATTTTCCATAGCTTGTAAATAGGTCCTTCGAAGCACACTATTATGATATTATGATATGACAGTTAAACGTGAGAGAGGGAGTATTGTAGGCAGTTAATAATAGTATATATAATATGTTGATAGGGTTGTTGGATGTGTACATGTACAGTACATAACGTACATACATACATGCTACTAGTAACTTACATACATTAGGTAGTTACATACATACATACATGGTTACATACATGGTTACATACATGGTTACATACATGGTTACATACTTCTAATCTCCGTGATAAGCTTGAACTTCAACAACTTTTATTATTATATCCATGTACAGCGAAGTTCAACAATAATAGTATCCAACCAACCTGGAGATTAGCAGCTTTCCTTTTTATACAATGGCACATCTATAATTCTTCGTGCTATGGTCCAACCCTGCGATTTCTCTACGGTCCTTTCTTCTCTATAGCTAGTTTCTCGCTACCACAAGAGCCGAGGGTGACGGGAGAGAACTGACAATCTCATTGGGATAGCTGAAATCCCGGCTTCTCCGGTGGTGCCTTCGCACATATGCTGCTCAGACTTTGGAGATGAATAAACATTACGCCTATGCGAATGGTTACCACGCCTATCCTCGCGGAGGAGGGGGAACTTTCTCGATCTCTCCTCACAGGCAAGTTGAATGCTCGCGATTTCGTCAGCTTGTTCTAAGTGTTCCTTCTGACTTGCAATATCACTGACTAGGTTTCAACCACGCTCACAATCTGCACTACGGCGACGGAGACAATTGGTTCAACGACTATGTATCGCTGGCGGAATATCCTTGTTTTTGTTGATTTTGATAACACCCTCGTTACGTACCGCGATTCTCCCTACCTTGTCTCTCGGTCTCCTTTCCTCTTCGGGCAACCATCTTCATTTGGAAACCATCCGATATTATGACCTTTCCGATGTTCAGGGCACAGCTGAGGGCTGGAGATCTGAAGAGCGAGTGCTCCTTTGCACGCCTCTTCGGGACGCGGGGCCTCATCTCCCAATGTTTTTCTCCCACCTTCGGAACCTAACATATCCACACAATCTGATAGATTTGGCCTTCTTGGTGTCCGATTCGAAAGATAACACACTGAATGAGCTGTCTCGAATGCTCACAGAGGTTCAGAACGATTCTGACCCCAAGATGCGTTTTGGTGAGATCTCCGTTCTAGAAAAGGACTTTGGGCAGAAAGTAGATCAGGACGTAGAAAGTCGACATGGATTTGCTGCCCAAGCTGGGCGGCGGAAGTTGATGGCGCAGGCACGAAATTGGCTACTTAGTGCCACCCTACGTCCAACGCATAGTTGGGTCTATTGGAGAGATGCTGATGTTGAGACTGCGCCGCGTACGATATTGGAGGATCTAATGAGGCATAACAAGGACATCATTGTTCCCAGTGAGTGAGATCCTTTTTGTGATCAGAGCCACTAACTGACCACACAAGATGTTTGGCGGCCACTACCGGATTGGCTTGGCGGAGAACAGCCATACGATCTGAACTCGTGGCAAGAATCGGAAACCGCGCTCGCCCTTGCGAATACCCTTGACGAAGATGCTGTGATTGTTGAGGGCTATGCTGAGTATGCAACTTGGCGACCACACCTTGCATACCTTCGAGATCCGTACGGTGACCCTGATGTGGAGATGGAGATTGATGGTGTTGGAGGTGTTAGCATATTGGCCAAGGCAAAGGTGTTCCGTTCAGGTGTTCATTTTCCTGCTTTCAGTTTCGAGAAGCACGCAGAGACCGAGGCATTCGGCAAGGTAAGGCCAATAGGTCATATCACACTGTTTCACGCTAATTCCTGGATGCAGATGGCCAAGCGCATGAACTTCTCCGTAGTTGGCCTTCCACATTATGTTATCTGGCATCTGTACGAACCGAGTGTCGATGACCTTAAACATATGGCGGAATTGGAACTTGAGCGAAAAGAGCATGATGAAGAGCAGGCTCGCGTCAAACAGAAGGCCAAGGGGCAGTTCCGGGACACCAAAGCAGAATGGGAGGTCGATGGCACCGCTGTCCAAGACATGGTCAAGAAGGCGAAGGATGAAGAACATACCTCAGGAGAACACAGAGGTTCTGAAGAAGGCCCTGCTGCCAAGCCAGAGAAGGAAACCGTTAAGGATTGAAGATGAATGAAGCTAGACTCATCGTACTTACACTTTGATCCTGAGGCATAAGCATCTTTCTTACTTTTTCTCCTTGTGTCCTTCTAGTTCGAGGGCCGTTTCGAGTATGGTTGCTATTTGGATTGCCGCCATGTTCCTGTTCTGTTTCACTATAAGGCGGCTGAACTTGATGCTATCCTAGCGTTCTCGATCTATTATCCATTCTACAACATATTCTTCTGATTCCTGAAATCATGGGGTGGTAGATTGGCGTCTAGGTTAATGTCGTTAACGGCCTGATGGATCTTGGTTATTATGCAACCTTCGATGCTTACAAGCTTTACCGGCGTTTATGGCTTTCCTTTACTTTCATTCCTTATAATTATTATGAAACTTTGATTTAAATGAACAATCGTCAGTATGCCTATGCCAATTAGGATAAACTAGCCCCTTCCGTTTACAAGCTTGATAGTGACGACTACCTGCCTAACTGTAAAAGCCCATATTTGTGCTCGGGACGATTTACAAGATCTATCCAATTTACTGAATATCTGAGCCACCACGCTTGCTGCACGGGGCCTTTCGTGCCATAATGGGAGTTACAGCTATGCTCGACCCTGAAACAGCGTAATCGGACAGTGTAAACGCCTTCTTGAATAGGGTACTCGACAAAACTGTCCTCTGCAAATTCCCAGAAGGCTTTGAAGAATCGGGATACTGCCTATCCTTGAAGTGCGGGATCTGGGTGGACTGCAGTGTTCCTTAATATTTAAATTATACGGACGAAAGCACTGGCTTTGCCAAGGTAGGTAGGTTCATATATAGACAAGGTCGTCAAAACGTATAATAATCTTGAACACGCTGCCAAAGCGCCTACACCTCTCTCACTCTCGCGTAGAGAACTGGTCAAATACGATGGTCAAGCAAGCACCAACACTGAATTGGCTACCTAATCTATCGGTCGGTCACCACTCGCCCAGATATTGCTGCGACTACTAACTTGCTAGCTACCAAGCTTTCTTGCAAAAACCATCTCCAGGACACCGCGCTGAAGGTGATCGAATAATTGCTACTAGTATCTACGTGATACGAAGCACCTGACGACCGAATATTCAGCCTAAGGCCAACATAATTCGTCCATAAAGGCCTATCCATATGAAACAACCCGCCGTTTGAAGCTGTGAGCGATGCTGCATATGAAGACGATCCGGGTCCGGATACTAGACGGAGTTCCAAAGGTTGGATATTTCGTCTATTCGGTAGACCGATCGATTGGAAAGCTACATCTACTACTGAAGACGAACTGCTGTTCGATGCCTCTCAAAACGCTGCCAGCTCCCCGATTTGGTGGGAACCCTTCTTCGAATAGGCAGAATTGAATCCTGGCCACGAGACTGGATTCGCCGCAACAACAAGATGGCGGTCCACCGCGTGATGAGTGAAATTCCAAAGCTTAACACGAAGCTTCACCTTCGTAACGGCTGGCTACGCGAACGTATGCGTAATACAAAAGAAATTGTAGTTAATTAGGCATTTCTTAGCGCTTGCTACGCTCGCGAATCCCGTAGGGATGAGCGAAGCTGTAAATGTCAGAGTAGTGTTGGCAGTTAGGGGTTGCGGAGTTGTTGAGAAGGTTGGAAGGGAGTTAGTGATGCTACATTGATTGACGCGCAAGATTGGCTTGATACTTGAACCTGTCCGGCTCCGCCAAGCCCTTTAGCTCCCGCTTCCTAAGTGTTTGCCTACACGACAAAGGGACTTCCAAATGAACAGGCGGGCAGATGGAGCATCAGCATGTGTTAAGGAGGCATCGGCGACGGGTACTTGGACTAGTCCACTCTGGGGCCACCCTGAAAGCTTCGGTAACTTCCGGGAGGACGTCTCCTTCGATCGAGACGTGATGGCCCAAGCCCAAAGCATAAGTAATGGATTCGTTGTACTAAGCTAAGGGGGCGATTGTACAAGAATCCAAAGGCAAAGAAAGAAAGGAAGGAAAATAGAACGCGGGAAGGGAATACAGGACATATATACAAGATGTGACCCATACCCGAGCCTCGTCCGTCACACGAGACATCTCTGGCGTACAGGCTGTTTACCCCATTCAGCATTGTCATCCTTGTTGGGAGGTCATGCACCTTAACCACCACCCATTTCTCGTCGCCCTCGACTCGTCCGTTCCCTAGGGCTTGGGAAATT
>JAHQZX020004262.1:0-33347 GCA_019804575.2 Pseudotulostoma volvatum
ATGAAGTCTAAACACTAAGCGAAGTACCTCACTGGAATGCTCGCGCCTCGAGGTTTTTGGTTTGGTAGGCATGATGGTTCAGTAGTGGGATGAAAACAGGGATGTAAATGGATTAGTAGGTCAGGTGACAAAATGTCTTATGACTTCTGGTATCCGACTGCACATATGATATGATAGAAATAACAATTGAACCAAATAATATACTTATTTCTTGTGTGTTGTCGTTTTATGTACATACAATATCGGTTGATGCCCTGGCATTAACTATGATAGCAGTGGCTGCTCGACGATGCTGATTGTCCCCTCCACAACGACTTCGCAGAGCGAAGATGTGTCCAGGGTACACCTTCAATCTGTCACCCAAAGTTTCATTGCCAGTCATATGATATCATATTTGGGCGCTTCTGGCATGCTTTTATACTATTGCAGAGACTCTCGAGAGCCGTTCCTCTATCTTGTCGAGCGAAAAACAGCACAATCCTCTCTTCATTAGTTGTCTGAGGCTCCCGGATTAATTAACTAAATAGAAGAAGTTGTCTTCCCGTCAGAAAGTAAGTACTTCAGGTTTACGGGATGACTATACAGGCGGTAACCACTCAAATCAAGCGTATGCTCAACATAATATCATCGCTTTGTGTGTCTGGAAGTGACTCTGAGATATTTTATTAGAGATAGAAACACGGTTGTGATAAGATTAAAATATTACGGTCTGTAATAAAATATATTTCTGCCTTTCCCAAATACGGTTATGGCATCATTCTCTAGTTTTTAGTATTTTACCTACCACCCTAATCACGTGACATAGTTATTTAAATTAATCAAATGAAATTAATTCCATCTTGCGCCAACTAGGGAGGTTCCGGGAAGCAATTTCGTTAGATTCACGGCTTCCACATTCAATGATGAATACCCTCCTCATGATATGTTTCGCGTTTTGGTCGGCCATCTTCCCGCCACTACGATCTAGTGATGTCCGATGCTTTCTTTACCGCCTTTTTCCCCAACGAATCTTCTTGATTCCTTACATCATCATCATCATCATCATCATCATCGGTCGTTTTTTAATATGTACCATCGCCCTCGCCCGTTGTCTTCGTCCTTTCTTTGTTCACCATTTTATTTCCTTCCTCTCCTTTGGGTTATTAACTAAAATCTCCCCTTCATCAGTACGCCCGATTTCCCATATCTTCTCTTCCTTCCCCAGAGTCTTGGCCCTAAACTGACCTCCGGATACGTCCAGATGCAGATTATAATATTGAGCGATTGAACTGTGCACTCCTTGTCCACCAATTGTCTCCGTCCGCTTGAATTAGGCCCGTTACCCTGCATCGAACAACTCCGAAACACCAAACTCATTAATTGGTGTGTTGATGGTTTTCGTACACTACATACATACGAGTACATGACACATGTATGATACATGCCCATGCATCCGCCAGCGCTTGGCTATACACTTGGCGGGTTCGAGCAGTCGCTGTTTGCCGATCATTGGTCCTCCCCGAATCAGTTGGATTCGCTAAGTCGTGAAGGGACAAGGAATGAAAGAAGAAAACAAGTGACCTGTGACTGTGACAAGTGACAAGTCCCCAGGGGTTTCTTCGATTCTGGTGGCTTCCATAAGGGGAAAAGAAGAGAAAACGAGATGTCACCAACGAATACACAGTCGTCCTTTAAACGTCCCGTACTCGCCGGACGCTCAGCCTCCTCCCACATCATCATCAGCTCAACGCGGACCTCGCCCGCAAATGGAATCCAGTCCCCCAACTCCCAAACACAAAAGCCGATAACCAGCCACAAGGCTCTCGCTCATCGTCCACATGTAGTAGGCGGTCCGCACCGCACCCACGGGCGAAATTTATCCCTCAACAAGAACCTGAACAAGCTGCAGAAAGCAGCCACCACACATCACCTGCTGACCGAAACCCCAGCAATTGGTAGCGGAATTCGTCAACATCATCGTAAGAAGTCTGCTCCAGTGACACCAGCAGCCAGCCCACTGGGCCAGCATCGCGTCCGATGGGACGGCTCAACTTCATCGCTTCTGGGTGATCCCAAGGCAAACACGTCCATGAGGAAGAACTATTCTACCCCGGCGCTTAGGCGTGATACACCTGCGGTTCTCGGAAAAAAGGCCCTCGTGACCGATCGGTCGCATTTGGCGAAGACTCGGGTCAAAAAAGTTGTGGGATTTGAACTGGGAGACTCCGACTCTGACGGGTGGGAGGATAGTACTCAGTCTCCTGGAAGCACCAGACGAAATTCAGGAGCACCGCGACCTTCAGAGACCACCGAGAATGATGTTATCCTAGTTGATCCTCTGACATTCGTGAAGCGCCCTTACCCGCATACCCTGCAGTCGACGAGCATCCCCAAGCTAGATAGCAAGTCCCCTCCTCAAGAGCATTCAGACGACGCAAACCGGGCCTCGCCTTCGGGCGGCGCAGAACAGCAGGCGCGACCCCCTGAACACGACGATATCGCGTCACGACTACTCAATCAATCTCGCCCATCCAAAGCTCCCCCTACGATGTCGTCGATCTCCGCTATGGCAACACCGGTCAGCGTCGACCTAACTAAACGTACATCTTCCCTCAGCAGCCTCGCTTCGAACCATGATGTCTCCCGCCGCGCTCAGTCCTCTTCAAATCCGGTTCTTGCCAGCCCCCCGGCTGGGATCAACAATGCTCAAGCAACTTCTTCATCCATGGAAGGGGGGGTGTCCCATTTCATCGAGCACCAAATCAGCCCTCCAACAAGCTCTCGCTTCGATTCCGATCCTAATACGCCATCCTCATTTCTTCCCCACTATCATCCTCAGACCCCGCCTTCTCCAAACCGTGAAAACGGAGCAAAAAAGGGTCAAACGACGTCGCCCCCTCCCCAGCCGCCCGGAGTTGGACCTCCTTCCCGCACACAACAAAAACTATGGCTTCAACGGACAGCAGCTCTCACAACCTCTCCACCCGAAGCCCAGGGACTACCCTCTTCCCTCCCTCCGTCGAGTCTGGACCCTGTTTTTGGGACATCCCACCCGGGGACCTCCTCGGACGGCGGACGAGGAGCAGTGAACGGAACTGTACGAGCCGGTGGGGGCACCACTGACCTTGGTCCCAAGCATATTTGGAAATTGTATGACAAGACTGCTACCGAACTCAATGTCGTTCGGCGATTTCAGAGTCCCACCAAGGATAGCTTCCAGCGAGTGGGACGTGTTCTAAGCGAGTTAAGCCGCCCAGGTGTGGGTACGGGACCCGGTATGTCCCGGGCCGGTGCTAAGAATGCGAAGTCAACACCGTCGTCCACTACCTGGCGTTCTTTATCCGCCGTGCCCGAGAGAAGGCTGAAGGGCGGTGATGCCGCACCAGCGGGTTTGAGTCAACTTATCAGTCGGAACAGGCCTCAAAGCCGAAAAGACTCGACGCCCCACGTCTACTTTCAGGACCATGATGATGTGGTAAATATCGGGGAACCTTCGGAGCCCGTGGTCCGGTCGGATGATTTGCATTCCTCTCAACGTGGATCGCACCAAATTCTCTCCACCTCGGCTGATGGCTCTCGCGAACGCGTCGCCACCGATCCGGAACCGGATGCATCCGGTTTCCCCAATGAACCAGAATTATTACTACGTCGTATTTGGCAGAGTCGGGAGGTCGCTTCTGCGAGTTGACATTTATCAAACAAGAAAATTATTTTATTTTTTTCATTTGAAGAAAGTTCACACCTCTCCAGTCGATATGACAGTACATACTATATTTAGTTCACACTTATGAGCCGTCATTGTCGTCGTCGAATCTTAGGTGCGGCTATATGAGTGGCTCATATGTAAACTATACAAAGTCTTTAGCTGAAAATATGTATCTCATATGTACATATTTTCTAGGGTATCTAAATTCATGTATTATTATGCAGATATCATATAATTCACATACTACGTGGCATTAGGGGGGCAGTTGTCAGGACTTCTCTCCTAATATGGACCAGTGATTAACGGACTTGTTAGTATGATGCAAGTTAAGCAAGCACGTGTGTTTTGGCATATCTTAGCATGTATTATAGGATAGCCATAATACCGAAGTCCAACCGAGTACCTTAACCAAGATCGTCCTGTGATTCGGGGACCTTGTCTATCCACTCTCAGCTAGTTTCGTAGTATAGTTTAACTACTACCTAAACATTCTGTTATGAAGTAATTATGTCCATAGTTGTGTAGGAGAGGAAGGAGAGGAAGACCTTACTTACCTCGCCCATGCGACTTTGCAGGATCACGAAGACATATATATATAGGTAGGTATGATGAGACTGACTAACCTATTGCAGCCGCCATATACCACGGTTAGGTAGGTTATTAATTACCTAGCCTAATAATACCCTTAGAGCTGGAAAGGTTTGATAGGTACTCGGTTGCCCGGAACGAGCTGAAGTAAGCTGAGGTACCTTATGATGGTTTGATTATTATTAATCAGGCTCGGAGATCGGCTCCAAGAAACATCCGTGGCCGTAAGTCGCCCGCGTGCATTTATTTATTTATTCCTCTCATCAGGTGTGATTTATATTTTGAACTTTTCGAGCGAACTGGGGCCCTTCTTGGGACAGAATCTGTCCCTCGAATACTATTCTAGAAGAAACCCGTCAATGGTCAAGACTGTGGTACTACCTACCCGATAGGACCGTGCATACATGTATATATATATATATATACTATGAAGTCGAATCTAGGCAGATTGGGCGCTCTTCAGGCAGTCGTCTAGGTTGAAACAAGATGGCTAATAAGTTGATGGTACATTCCGCCACCAAATCACCGATTCTTGTCTCGATCTTCTGATTCCATGATCCCACCGGTTTCACGGTGGAAACCCAAAACCCAGAAGTCGTATGATATTCCACGTTCCGATGTTCCTACTATCAGAGTGCGTTGGTTATAACGATTACCAAGGAGGTAAGTAACTCCCTCCCTACGTATGATTATGTTGGCTGGCGTACTCCCTTGCCTGAGGCACTGGGGCTGTCAAGGGAGAAGTGGAAAGCTCCAATAGACCGTAGAGAATGGGTCTAACCCCGGGTGGATACGGTATTGACAGCCAGATGATGGATAGATGGCTACGCTGTCCAGTATATATAGATGATAAAGTCCGATATCACTCACGGACTATCCGCATCGAATGATGCATTGTAGATGTACAAATACACGCTTCCTTTTATATCTGTCTGCTCTCGCCCAGCCAGATATTACTAAAGGAAGTTGTCATCGCCCCAGGAGTCATGTTAAACCAAGTACCAAGCGAAAAATCGTCCAAGCCCTTGCTCCACTCCATTTCCCTATCCATGTCCAACAATAGGGATAAAAGCAGCCGTTTGGTATCAAATAATGAAACCGACCATGATGATGGTAATATGATGATCATGAAAAGGGATACACGGGGACAAAAGAGACCAGCAAGGATTCGATTTTTTAAAAAAAAACATACCGTTAATATGCTCTATCCGGTCGGCCACTCACAGATCGATTAGACTTTCTTCCACCATTGCTCTTGATGGGGTTGGCTCGGGGTATCGTAAGGTGTCCGAATAACCAGTGGCGGAGGAATGGTTAGGTGGCGGGTATGAGCTGATCATCTGAGTGGCACTTGGGTAAGACAGCTGGGCTCCACCAAGTGACGACTTTTGCAGTGGGAGGTAGTATGACTGGGTGGGGGCTGGCTGAACTTGCTGGGCGGTAGATGGATGTTCCGGAGTAGACAGAGCTGGGGGTTCTTGAGCTAGTTGGAAGAGAGGGGAAACATCTTGCGACAGGTATGCCGGCTGTTGAGGAACACTCAAAGGGGTAGGCGGGACTTCTGCGGGAATCGTCGACGGGTGACCGAATAACTGTGGAGAAGCCGGTCCTCGATACTGAGAGTCCCGTCTCATCACGGAAAGAGGGTGATAGGAAACCTCGGCCTCCGTTTGAGGGAGCTGCATCTGGCCGGCGTCCGGGCCAGGCTGGGCCGAGATAGAATAGTAGCTGGCTGATCCTGTTGGCGTAGGAGTCGCGACAGAATTGCTACGATATAGCCCGCTACTTGTTGGCGCAGGGGATCCTAGAGGATTACGGTCCGGACGGCTCCAACTCTTACCCGGGGTATCCCTGAAGCTCGAGGAGGGTGGTTGATATTGACCAGGATGTCGGGCCCCGGTCTGCGGGCCACCAGAATCATACCGGCCCCCAGTCGGGTGACGTTGCTGTGACAGTGCGCTAAACTTGTCGGGGGCGGCGTTCCCAAAGTAGTAACTCTCTGCGCCACTCCGGCCATCAGGAGGATTATTCGGCCGTACGGGGAAGATATTGTACGGCTGCGGCGGAGAGGAATAAGGGTTAAGACTGTGCTGTGCATAAGTGCTAGACAACCGTTCCTCCAACATCCGATCGTAATACCGAACAACCGTAGAGAGCTTTGCGTGTAGATCAAGGAGGGCATCTGCTCTTGTTAGCAGTAACCATAGGACGAGTTGAAATCGAAAACGACTGACCGTGTTTGCTCATAGTTTCCCCGTACGTCCGTGCCAGCTTAGGTCGCAAAGTCCCAATGCTTTCATAGAGCTCCTGAATCTGTGGTTCTCGCAAGATGGTACCTGGCGGTTGATGTTGAAGTCGATCCACGAGGGTAGCGAACAGGTTGATATTCTCCGCTTCAACCAGACTGAGTTCGTACGGGTTCTTGGGCAAGGGGGTAAGTGTCGAGGGGCCTGTTGAAGATGTGGTCATTCCAGTTGAGTTCTTTAGGGCAGCCGCATGCCTCTGCTTTTGTTTCTCCATATCCCGTAGCGATGCCTCTATGGCCGCCTTTAGATCGGCATCTTCCTCCTCATCTTCGACTCTAGGCCGGCTGTTCGATACTGTAGCTTTGTCTTGTGATAGGGTGGATTGGGATGCGTATACGGTGGAGGGTTTCCCTTGAGCTTCCTCTAGACTCATCTGCAGCGCCCGCCTCAAGTCTTCATCAAAGCCAGATTCCGCCCTGGCACTACGAGGTTCCATCAGAGCGGTTGACTTGGTGACTGAGTTGTTTTTGAATGACGACCGGTCTAGGAGACTAGAGGGTGAGAATGATTTGGAAGTAAGCTTGACATAACAACCGTCATCCACTCTGACCGGTTGGAGGATGCCTAAATGGGGTAACGGGAGAGTCTTGCTTGAGCACTGCGCATCGAATACACTGCCGCAATTGCGACAATGATGCTTCCGATTCGTGAATGTGAACGACGTTCGGCAGCGCATACAGACATCGGAATCAATCCACTCTGGGGGCTGTATCATATGAGCGAATCAAGGGTTCATATCGGATGGATTTATTAGGCTTGCAAGGACTTACCGCACTGCTGTCCAACATACTGCTTGCGATGTCCGTCTTCGGAGGAAAATGAAAGCCTTGATTCTGCAGTTTTCGGTATGTCTCTCCAATGTAGAAGAGGTCCATCCGTCCCTGTGCCGCCATTGCCCAGTTTTGGATGAGCTCTAGAATCTTTTCCTTCACGTCGATGTTGAGAGGCACGCTCTCTGTCTTGAGTAGTGAGACTAGATTATCCATAAATTCACGAGATGCAATCTCGGCTAGAAAGTGGGATCCGCCATTCTTGACGCATGTGTCTGTTAACTACTGATCATTAGCGTACAGATTCATCGGAGAAAGGTGGAAGGGCGAAGAGTGCGAACCTTCAAGGCGGCCAGTTGAACATTTGGATTCTTGCTTTCCAGTCGCCGCTTCAACGATCTCACTGCATCTTTGGGTTGCACACTTTTGGAGCGAATAAGGTCCGATATCTCTAAGTTGAGAGCAATGTCTTCCCTGTTGATCAAGTTAATACGACGACGGCGGCATGGCAACAGACAATAAACCGGAAGAACCGGCACGAGACTTGCATCGCTTACAGGGAGGACGACGTCGCCCGCTCGACCTGCTCATCCAGGGGGGAGGTCGATGAGAACCAGCCCGCCATGAGGTGATGATGTCCAAAGATGATCCCTGACGCATAGATCGACGGTAGGAATGGAGAAACAGCTTTTCACGGGAGACGCCTCATAGGAAGGACTACGGCCGAAGGAATCTGAAGACTGAAGGCTGGAATGTGGCAAGAATGATGTTGTTCTATTATGATTATTATTATGTTACCCCAACTCTAGGCAGAGAGTGTAGTTGGTCATCACATAAGGATTCGATCGACCCATTCGGGCAATGACGACCAGCACGTGGAAGCTAAATTGAATGACTCAGCAGAAATACATTATACATCATACAGTACATCCTAATTACATGTACTGTAGTAACTACCTCCTAATGGTGGCGGACATCCAAAATCAAGGAGTCACCAACTCGACCTGTTTTCACAACCCCACCACAAATACAATTTAGTAATTCACACGTTGTCATTTGATAGATCATCGCTTGGAGAGTAACAACACAACGTTGAAACTAAAATATACAGGGTAGATTAATGGGAATTTAGGCCGTAACTTATGCATATTTTTGAGCATGAGCCCATGCGGGTACTGGTACATCATTCCTATTTAGGTAAAACTGATACGTTAAAATAATAGTTTGAACTACATTGGGAATGGCTTCTTGGCAGCTCTACTTCGGAACAGTACATCGTACCATGCCGATAGAGCTTCGTCACATTTCACTACACAAGAAATCGCTTCTACATCGCTCATAGGAAGATGCAGCTTCGGATGAGACGTCAACCTTTTCCAGAGCCATATGCTACCCCTTAGTCTAGAACTTCATTTTGGAGAGGCAACTATTATAGTTTACTGGTATAGTAGTGTTTTCGCGTGCGATCATGCGGCCGGGGTATTACTTGGTAGCCGCTTGGTGCAGCAATCTAGGAAAATGAATACATAAGCACAGGACTTCGAGAAATTGAAGAAAACTAACATTCTTAGGGGCAGGCTACATATTGTTTTGAGATACACCTGCAGCAGCTGACGCCATGGATCTTTGGCTGTCGAACAGTGCTCATATTTAGTAGTACCTTCAATGCAGTTTTTGCATTTTGGTAATGGCTAACAAGCTTCACGACATGGCTTAGGGTGCTCAAGCCGCAATCCTTTATTGGACCACAAGCCCTTGCTCTTGGAGTATTGTTCCTATACCCTTAGGGATTCCCGTGACAGCCCCTGCTATAGCCCAAGTATCAGGCTGCTTACTGTGAAACATTTGTTGAACGACTTTGGTTGTATCTCCATACCAGCTGTCTTGGAGGAAAGGCCGCTGTCCACCTTCACTTTTAGATGAGAAGCGTATCCTCTACATATACTCGGAGTGGGATGTACTCGCATTATCGAGAAGGAATCGGTATCCCAGGTAGAGCGCTTCAGCGATAGGAATTACTTGCTTTTCAGTTTGTTCTAGGAGCTTTTCACCATGCCAATGTCCTTCATCTTACCGTACTCAAAGTATTCCACGGCTTCAATACTAGAACTCTGAAACTATTATTCCCTTTCTTTTGCCTTTTGGCCTCAAAAAGGCCCCACTCTCTGAAATCCAAGCCCGACGCCCGCAATCGTTTGCATAAAAAAAGCTCTCACCATGAGTAATAAAGGTGATAGGCCGACAAGAACTGTATCATACCTGTCGGATTAGTCAACATATCTTGTTTCTTACTAACCTGACTTCGGTCTGTATTATTAACCGTTACAATATCTGGTTAGTCAGCAAACCCAAGTGAGCCCCGCGGACCGCCACCATTTGGTGTAATGTAGTACCTATGTATCATAGCATCATGGGTACTTAATTTTGTATGTAACCTTATTAGTGGATAAAAGTATTGGGTACCGAAAAATGGTACAGCCCACGCTTTCAACAGTCAAAACGGAGATCTAAGGTAACAAGATCAACTACAGGTCAATATTTCCTCTACTATATAACTTCATCCTACTTTTGATGCTGTTACGAACGTTCCCTTCATAATTTCAAAAGGCTTCTCTTCCCATTCGAACCGGAGCCAATGTTATTATTCATATAATAGTCTACTACCAGGTCAGAGTCCCGTGCCAACGCTTCTTTCTGGTCGATAATCCCAACCATCAACAAACCGACTCATCCTCCTCCCGGTATTTCTGTCTAGTTATATGTCCAATCCGGTGCCATGCGTGCCTTCTTGTCTCCCCGCAGATGATCTCCTTGGGTACGGCCGTTCTGCCCAACTCCGGCGACGCTACACCTTGGAAGGACGTTTACCGCTCTGGCTTCATAGGCGGGATGCAACCTAGTGGCCAGCGGGCGAGCTGGACTGGCCCTTATCAAAATGGTAACAGAGGTATCCCCACTGGGAGCCGACGGCCATGTTTCCCTCATATAAAGGACCTCCAAGATCAAGCAGCGTTACTAGCTGTGGATGAGCGCACCCCAGTAAGTCATCCGCTGGATAGCGAGCTTCCCAGACTACTGACTGATCTGTAGCTCGACTCCCTTTTAGACTATGCCCGGGAAGATATTCAGCATTGCAAAGCCTTGATCGATGGAAACCGCTTGGATATGGCTTATGTTTACTACCTTCGTGCCTCCGAGATCACTGTTAACACCATACCACGTCGCCCGAATTATCGACTGCAACTCAAACAGCCTCATAACTGGTACGACCAGTTTGCTGATCTAATGCGAGTAAGCAGCCATCATCGCTCATTGCCGACTTGGCTTGCATTTTGTGCCATCTTGCAGGCCATTTCCTGGTCTAATTGCAATTTAGATTCATTCATGCCAATCCGTTCACTAACCTTATATTACTCCTTTTTTAGTCTTTAAAAGTGATGGAAGGAACGATGGAGTCCATAAAACAGCAGATTCTTGAGGACAACACCGCCAGCAATGTAGAGCCCAAAGATTCAAGCTTAGTCCCAAGAACCACACGGAGCCCTAGCCCACGTAATCGCCACAATGAACGCGAACAAGGCGTTGGACTGGTAAGAATGCCAAGTCCATCTGACTTTCAACGAATGCCCAATGTACACTCAGGACAGCAGAGCTTCCCTCGAAAAGCAGTTGGCGGGTCCTCTGCTACTGAAGACATCCTTGTTCAACGGTTTGCAAAGCTACGAGCCACAACATCATCCACACCCATCAATCAGCTCCCGACAGAAAATGGCAGGTTTGAGGCGTCAATACTTCCAGAATCTAGGCGTCCCTTCGAATCTGTTACACAAGCGTCTTCAAATCTTTTCCCGGGCAAGGCGGACCTAGCCCTGAGCTTCCCGTCTTCGCGCCCAATGGGCCCGCGGGGGATGGATGCTTCTCAAGACAAACAACCCCTCCCAAAGGTTTTTCATGGAGCCTTAGCATCACTTCCCCGTACCCCAAGCCCAACGTACAGCCCAACACGAACTCTGCCCTCGCAGCTTCTTTCCAATCTCCCGAGAACCTCAATGGAGAGTCCAACGGGCGCAAATTTCAGATACTCGCAGCTCAACAGCCCCCCTCGAGGAAGTCCTAGTCGTTCCTTTCCAGACAACAATCCTTACCGGTCACGGACCCCAAATGGTGTCTATGCCGCCGGAGATACCAAAAGCGCCACCATGGAGTTACCACATAGCACTACTATCCAAGGGACTCAGCTACTGGACTATATGCGGAAATATAATGTTCTCCTAATCGATGTACGGCCTCGAGATCAGTACGATGCCGGTCATATTTATGCAAAATCAATTATTTGTATAGAACCAGTAGCTTTGAAAGAGAATGTGTCCGCTGAGGAGCTTGAAGAGCGTCTGGTAGTATCTCCGGAGCACGAGCAGTCCCTATTCGAGCAGCGGAACGAATTTGATTTGATTGTATATTATGATCAAAACGCGGACTCCGTGAGCTACCTCGCTGGGTCTCCGGTAGGGACGACGGCGCCTCACTTGAGAGCACTCCATGACACGCTATATGAATTCAATGAATACAAGCCGCTCAAGGATGGTCGGCCTCCTGCACTTCTACTAGGAGGACTTGACGGCTGGATTGATTTACTTGGGCAACAGTCCCTTGCCACCTCGTCCACCGCCGCTGTGATAGGTTCCCTCCAGGCGAAAAGACCCATCATGGTACCCGGAAGACCGATTGGAAGGGTACCGATGGCGAGCGCTAATTCCAGTTTAGAGGTAAGAAAAAGGAGGCTCCGTGGATTCACGCCTCTCAACTCCGAGGAGCTTACTGCGTGGATGGAAAGGTCCAAAAAAGAAGAGATTGAGACCAGCACTTATGAAGAAGAGGAGAACACCACGTCACAAGAGGCCGAAGGAACGGGGGCCCAAGACCCAAACTTATCTTTTATCCGCAATTATGAAGATTTCCTGCGTCGTTTTCCCGAGCCTCATGTCATCCAACAGTCAATGGTAATATCGGAATCTCGGACAACGATTCCACCCACACCAAATTATGAGTCACCTGCTCCCGTCGCTCCCTCACGACCGACTCCCGCCCTCCCCCGGCCGAGTTATGGTGGGGTCTCGGACTCTAGACAAATACAGCCTACCCTTGCACGTCAGAATTCAGCAATCAAAACTGCTCTCTATACATCAAATTCCGTCATGAGCCGTCTTAAGCTTCCCCGGACTGGCCTCACTAACTTTGGTGTTACTTGCTATATGAATGCAACTATCCAATGTATGAGTGGAACCATTATGTTAAGTAGATTCTTTCTCGATAACCGTTTTCGCTTCTATGTGCAGAAAAACTGGAAAGGTTCCCAGGGCATTATGCCTGGCCTCTATGCCAATCTGATCCGCTCGCTATGGAAGGGTGATGTAAAACTCATTGTGCCAACATCCTTTCGAAATTTCTGTGGGCGCTTAAACCGGGAATGGGCGATAGACCGACAGCAGGATGCAAAGGAGTTTTATGATTTTGTCGTTGATTGTCTCCATGAAGATCTCAATATCAACTGGCAGAGAACACCCCTTCGGCCACTTACTTTCAAGGAAGAGATGCAACGTGAGAGTATTCCCGTTCCTGAAGTGTCAGAGATGGAGTGGAACCGCTACTGCCACCGAGAGGAATCCTTTATCTCCTCCCTTTTTGCTGGGCAACACGCGAGCCGGTTGCGATGTACCACGTGCAGGCGTACATCAACGACATATGAAGCCTTCTACAGCATTAGTGTCGAGATCCCATCTTCAGGAACTGGTGACATATATCAATGCCTCGAGAGCTACTGTCAGGAAGAGATGTTGAGCGGTGATGAGGTCTGGAAATGCCCCTATTGCAAATGTGAACGTGTTGCCACCAAGCAAATCATTATTACACGGGCGCCACAAATCCTTGTTATACATTTCAAACGATTCTCTGCTTCAAAGACCCACTCGGCGCGCAAGATTCACACCCCAGTTGACTTCCCGCTATACGGCCTCAAGATGGATAATTTTATGATCTCGTATCCTTCCACAGGGAGTCGAAATAACGATGGAACAGCTGCCTCCTCCGCACCAACGGCGTCATCCCAGTCTTTATTTTCTCCCACATCTCCACCATTTACCTATGACGCGTATGCAGTGTTGCGCCATCTCGGGACCTCCCTTAGTGGCGGCCACTACATATCTCTCGTGCGTGACCCTCAGCGAGAGTGCTGGCGGAAGTTTGATGACGAACGCGCGAATGACTTCAACCCACAGGATCTGCGATTCTCTGACCGATTGCAGAACGAGCAGGCGTACATTGTTTGTTTTGAGCGGGTCCCAGTAAAATAATGGAATTTCATGGGGTGCGTATATATAATGTAGGTGGCACAAAGTTACTATCAAGCCGGATAGATGGAGTATATTTGTTGCATTATGCTGGCATACTCGACTTTTCAGAAATCTCTATTCTTCCATATCACTTAATTCGGGTGACACTCAGTCGGGTAATTACTTGCCTTTTTTGCTTTCTCCTTATCATCACGACTCGCTTTCGATGGTGTCATAGAATCATTTTCCTTTCATCGGTGTCTACTGCCATGAACAAGATATTTTTGTCTTAAACTTATCGGCATGATTTTGTATGACTATAGTTTGGATGAGGTTATGATGGAATTCTTGGCGACCTATTCCCCAATTGAGTTCTAGAGCGCGTTTCTTGACAATGAGCAGAACGTATCAGTCACAGTGCTTAGCGAATATTCAAGCCTACGTTTGCCTGCATGTAGGTTTAATGCGACATTATCAAAGGTTCCAACACATACAAACTTGCCGGTTATACTGAGTTCGATGAGCTAATTGCCAAATGGATGGCCATCGCTCACTAAAAAGCATCTAGGATCTGCGGTTGTTGTATGCGCGTAACTTATTAATTGCTGAGGCTGGCAGTAGGTATATTGCAATTTAAGACTCTTCCAAGGATGGTCGTTAAGGTACTAATCGTGTACATAGCGTAGGAAACGGCGCCCTCGGATAAGCTACTACCCATCATAGCTACCATGTTATGGAGCCGGGGAGACTAAGAAAATGCTATTACAGAACTGCACGCGGCCGTGGATGGATACCAAATGCATGTGTCATATTATAATTTTTAATTTTAGCCATTGATGTTTATAACTATATAGTTAATAGTATTATCTTCGGTATTCTGATCGGTCTCATGTCATCCTTTGCGAGGGGCCTATGTGGTGACTTTAATCTCTCTACATGTATAGCGCGTAACGCCATTAATCGAATTTAGGTCTCCTATAGATAGGACAGCGTTGAATACACAACTGGACTCTCGGTAAAAGGTGACTTAATGTCACTATAATTAGGCGCTGGCAACTGCTTCCCGGGCAGAAGATATGATATTTTAGAGGCTAGAGGAGCATATTGACGAGGCATGAGCCATAGTGGTATTGAAAATAGGGAATGGTAATTAGACTGATAGGTGAGTTACTTTGGTTACATGATACGGATACAAAACGCAGGTTTCGGGGCTGATTGATTATTAGACAAAAAACCATTCGGAAACTCGAACGCTCTCGATAAGTCAAGACTTAGTCATTGACTTGGTGACTTGATTAGTAATAATCTAATTCTTCTAAGTTTGCCTGAATTTTGATCATAAAGTACTATGATACTACGCATTAACAAGTTATGTATCATAATATAATATACATATGTGATAAGCTAGTTACTTAACCACACCGCTGATTAAGCCATATTTTCAGCCTAGTCGATTTATGGCTTAGTCAGTACCCCATCATTTGACTTATTGAGAGCCCTGACTCAGAGTGAGAAACGATACGACATTTGATCTGCTTAGTAATAATACCTATAATGTACGGTAATGTCACATGATACTAACTATTTTCGGTATGGTAGACAAGGGTGCTAGCCATCCCCGATTAGGTCGATGACCCTGACATAATTTAGCTAGTGCCAAATCAGAATGGTCTGCTCTAGAATAGGAAGTGGGGCACTGTGGGGATCAAAAATTAAATGCGGTGACGTTTAACCTGTTTCGATCCCATGATATAAATTAATTTTATTTATTGATGGATTCTTGTTGGTTTGGAATCAACGCGATTGGCCGCAGCTGGCAGGAGCCCTATAGAACAAGGCGAAGAAATTCTTCGGAATCTCCATGACGCTGCGAACTGCCGGTTGTTGCCCAGCAATCCCAGGAAGAGTATGCTAATCGCCATAGACAAGCAGCGCCACCATACAGTACAGGGATAGAGTTTGGTTGGATCTACGTTTTATTCGCACCGACCAGCCGAGCAAGAAGTTGGATGCCCCGCAGTGAAAAATTCACCGTGTTGGAAAAAGTCAGCATCTACCGTTTGGATACACCACCAGGAATCCGTGATATTTTTCACACATGGCTACTTCGCCCAGCTACAGATGACCCGTTTCCTAGTCAACAGCAGGCTGACTGCTAGTCCCCTGCCGTTATATCCGGATTCAGGGTATGAAGTGGAAGCTATCCATGGATGAACGCTATGTACGCCGTGGCCGTGGTACATAACACTAGCACCAGGTGAAATGGACTGGCATGTTGCCATCAAGAGCCAGTCATCCAACGAAGGGTCTTGTCCGTCTGATAGCTCTGGAGGATCTGGAAGTTTCACCGGTCTTCTCACTCTTGACTCGGGCCCGGGGCTCGCATGGAAAAGCAGTTGCGCCAAGGCTACCACTCTCCACCCGTGCTATTGTCATTCGAGCGGTTACTTGTCTTAATCTATCTTGATCCTGTTCGAGGGCTGTAATTTCCCTAATCCTTTTTTGATACTATCTGGCGAATGAGTTGGTGAAAATTCCTCAGGCTCTGGCCCGCTAGCCGTTCAAATTCAACGTAGTCCCCGTAAGTTTCGTGGGCTTGGAATGATAGTCGCTGGAAGGTCTCCCGAGTATCTTCAAATCCGATCAAAGATACCCCTATCGATTCCATCTCTTCGGCTTTCGATATCGGTCCTTTTCAATTCGTCCGACAGTTGTCTTCTAATGCGTCGCTATCAAAACGCGGGATACTGCAGACTGTAGTAAGCCAATCATAGGCGATCCCTGGGTATCATTATCATTTGTTAACCGCGATAACGTATTATCGGGTCTTATCGATAATCACTTTATCGAAAACCACGCTGGGCTGGGGCGATTATTGCTTCTGAAATCCCGCTGTACGGCGGTCTATCTTATCTATAGAATACATCCCCGGTGATGACGAAAAGGCCACGGTAGTGCATGGCTTTTGATCAAAAATTGTGGTGTTTCCGCAGAAGAGGAACCTATTAAAAGCGTAGTAGATAATCCTAGCTTAAGACTATTTACACCTCGATTGCGCCGCTTTTGTAAACGTTCTTTTTGAACCAAATTGAGTTTAGCCTCTTCTGTAAGAATATATATATGAGCTATGAACCCTAGCTAGGGCTATCTCTAGGTCTATTAATCAGGAGAGGAAAAAGATCTTCTGAGGTCAGTCGCGGCTCTTTCTCGGGTGGGGTAAGGACCAGGGATGGAGCAAGCCCAGGCTCATCACATAGAATCTTGGCCTCCTGGCTTCGGCCGGTAAGATGAAGCCCCTTACATGAACGGAAAAGAGAACTCTGGTCTTGGCGGTGGGAGATGGTCCTGCTCCGGAAACGCCCGGGAATATAAAATTCTGGAAACAAATGGCAAGGCATGTTCGGTCGGACAACTGCCCCAGAGGTCGTATGTTGAGGCGATAGTGCTAATCTACTATGAAGTCAGTGATATAGGTATGTGTCAGGGCAAGAAGTTTCTTTTCCATCTCAATAGACCTACCGTTTGAGATTCCCCAGTTAGAAAGACCCTTTTTCCCAAAGGCGAATTGCCCCATGGCCATTCACGTGTTGTACACAGGCTTTGAAGGGCGAATCCTATTTTGAGAGGTATAAATCTAGCCAACTCCTTCTTGACTCGCACATAAAGATCTGCGACTCGATTTGCTAACGTTGTTTTCAGTAAGCGGACTTTGACAAAAGAGTGCGTCGGAACTGTAATAGCTTCTCTCCAATCGGAAAAGCAAATTTTGAGACCGAGACATGCGACGGTCTCGTAAGTGTCCGGGGTGGCAGCAATCGCCGAGCTTCGAGAAAAGAACTTTTTGAGTGGGTTCATTCTCGATTACATTGTAACCTAGCCTAAGGTTGCCGAATTCAGATGCATATCCATCAAGCCCCCGTGATTTTTCATCTCCAAGTTAAAATAAAGATGTAGAGGGCAGGTGCAATATGTGATCACAAGCCGGCACAGGACTGGATAATAATTGACAGTGCAACCTCCCCGCCGGCCCATAGTATGTAGTCTTACCCAGTTTTACATCCCTGGTGCCATCAAATCATTGACATGTTATAGAGTATTCAGACCCAAGGCTGTGGCGCGCTGTTTTCCCCCTTAAAAGATGCAATTGTGTTTAATGTATGGTGTTGAATATCATTGCGGATTCCTATGTGGCTTGTAGCGGTTGAGAAATACACAATTGTAAATCGTATACGACGGACCATGTGACAATCCGACCCTGCTTACTGCCACCATATATAGACGGGAATAGTAATTCTGATGCCAACTATCGTGAGAGGGATTTGCCCTTCGCATCGTTCGGAGGTCCGATAAATCGGTTCGTACTGGTGAATATACCTCGAATTAACTACATACATCCTTAGAAATCCCATATATCGAACTTCATGAACTAGTTAAGGGCTGTTGACTCTATTGTCGTGTAGTCACCCGCTTCACTGGACAACCTGGAAGCTCGGTTCCATATCGGAAACAAGTTAGCCCCCGTTAGAATAACTAATCCCATCATAGACCGCGTACCCATTTTAGTCTCCAGACTAGTCGGGTGGTCATAATAAACACGTATCATACATACCTCTACATTAAGAGGTATATCATGCATGTTCTCGCCTAATGTGTTAAGAAATAGGGGTTACCGGAGTGGAGCAGAATAACTACCATCCGGTGCAGAGTTTTCATCTCTATTCCTTACCGCTATATCCTGTATTTCTACTTCCTCTACTTGAGCAAGTTAGCTAGTATCATCAAATACCAACTTGCTCCCCTTTAACTCATCTCATGACCGTGTACTCGTAACATAATGTACTCGCTATTAGTATCCTATATCCTATGCAACCGTGGACTAATAAGTGATGGTGCTTAATTGCTTAATTACTGCAACTTTTTTTACGTCTTTTACGTACTTTATTATCTGCACAAGTTTTATCGGAAGAAAGGATTTATGCACTCGGGGGTATCGAAAAAGTTGGTGGCGTATGTCATCAAAGAGCCGATTAATTCCTAAGCAAATCCTGCTACTAAGTTTGGCATCTCCGTCAGAGATTTGCTACTATAGACAGCTGGTGTGTCTGTATGGATCCTCTAAGGCATCCTTTATTTAGCAAGCTGATTCCCAAGAGTAGTATCACGGAGAGCTGACTTGCAGCTGATCTGACTTGGAACTGAACTGAGTTGATGGAACACGGCGGCTATGAATAAGAGATTGAGGATCGGGAGTTGGGGACCTTTTTTGTATAAGCAAGACATGTACAACATGCACAAGTTAGTCTTCTAATTCAAGATCATATGTCAGCGTCTCCCAGCGCCCACCATTGTTCCTCTTTATATTCCAAATAGTAAATCTCCTTCTCCTATAGCAATCAGTTGAAAGCCCCAATATTCTTCTACTGTTAACTCATAATCCAACAAGCTTAAATAGCCACGGGGCAACTATCCAAAAAAAAAGCGCTCACAAAAAATGCATGGAACAAGTGAGTGGTATGCGATTCTTGCAGAGAGGAAAAGTCCATAGCAGCATATGCACGTCTAAGAGAGCGTGTGATTCCTGTGTCAAGCGAAAGAGCTGATGCAAGTGTGTACCGAAGAGATATTGCCCCACTTGCACCAGTAACTTAAAGCAAAGGGGAAAATGTGAGGGTATCATAAGCAGCAGCAGCCTTCTATATGAACCTCAGAAGGTGAGCCATTTTATCAATTTCAAAATTTCAATCAGTGGACTTCAAAGTTAACAAATCGGCTTTGCGCTCGTCGAGTGCTTTCTAAGCAGTCAGACTTTACGCCACAGAGATGCGAAGCAGAGAGACTCGAGGGCGCAGGTGGCATCCATGGGGTAATATTTTACCCTAAATTTCACTGCGAGTAAAGTCATATTAAGCGCTTTTCGTACCATAGTAAGCAATATGCACACCAGCACTGTAAATACACACTCTGATGGCTTGTAGAGAATGGCTCCTGTAGTGCTTGCTCATGTTAAGAGTTCCGCGATCTTGGGAAATTGTGATTCTTGTCTAAGATCAATAAGCTATATCGTCAAGCTGGGGTAGCATATGGCAGAGTGGAGCTTGAAGAAGTTCCCAAACCCAATTTATATAATATCCTTTTCTTAATTAGGAATAGATGCCAAGACAAAATGATTATGTAATATTACCTCAAAAGTTACCCATCTTCAAACTTGAATTTACCGCATTGCATAGCCGGTATCTCAAAAATGAATGCTTTATTTTGTTAAGCGACCACGAAATAGTCTCCAAAAGTATCATATCATGTGTTGTGGTGGGTGAAATAAGACGTCAAAAGAGGCAGTTTTTTGTGCTCGAATGTGGCCCATAAATTTTAATTATTACCTGTTAGTACCGTATCGTTAAATTGTTAATAGAGAAGCATCTAGACGCTACCAGCTACCAACACCGAACTGCAACCCGAAATTGCTCCTCACCGTACGCATATTGCAGCTGCAGATGCCCAAGAGCTACACGGCGGTGATGTGAGGACCGGATATCCAGTTCAACCAGTTTCGACAATTTCTTTGAACTGTGATTCCCCCATTGATCGGATACCTTATACAGGTATATCTGTCACTGTTACACTTGTATTGTGGTGACTTTTGAATTATCCGCTTAATTATCCACATCCGGTCCATTTGCATCACTGCAGGCATTGAGTTTTCCCGAGAGCGTGCGCTAAGCTCATTTCAAGAAAACCCCAACGATTAATCCCACCATAAGGTTTCGGTACTCGTTCTGTTATATTACGCTAGTCGGGAAGGCGTAGCGGAACCCAGCGGAATGATCTTTTTCTCGGTTTCTCGGGGAGTCCTACACGGAACTAGGCGGCAACTATGGGTATGTGTACAGATAACGCAACTTGAGGAACTATATATCTGCGAAAAGCGGTATCGTCTTGTAATAGTGCTACCTTCCAAGTTTACTTGATATTATGATCTCCAGAGTACCTCAGCCCTTATTCTAAGCTTTCTGCGAGCATGTATGTTATCATGTGACCAAGGATATGTGTATTCCAAGGTTCGGAAATAATTCGAAGACTTCGATTTTCGCTTATTCAAATTTTCCTTCACTATTATTATGGCAGATCAAATTGTATTAGTGGCGAGATTTCACTTTCATTGTTAGCGAAATCCTAATGATTCCTTCGATAGTTAAATCCCAAAAAGTAGATTATAACGCCTTATAACGTAGTAGCCTCGGGCTTCTACTTTTACATACACAGTATACTACTATTACAAAGTTATAACTACCGGAAAGACGGGTATCGATATTCTTGGAAGCCATCATAGAATACCCTAAGTCTTCCATGTGTTTTGGGGTTTTTTTTTTCGTAAAAACTACCACTCCTATTGTCTGCGGAACAAGTTTCTAGTAGTATGTATACTGCTGACATATCTGAAATTCGAAAAATGACCATGTCAAATTTGGAATACATAACTGACCAATGACAATTTTCATACAAAGTCCGGGTAGTTCTCCACGCCTTACCCAGGGAGGAATAGACCTATTTTAGCGCATTTTTAATTTCAAGCCCTCAATACCGCATACTAGCGTTGGTACTCGTAAACTGCCTACGGTGTCCCAAATTATTAATAAAATATTATTTTCTCCAAAACCATTGTTATTTATTTTGCTCTCTCTACAACCAAACCCTTTGCCCAGTCGACCCACATTATTCTTCTCCTTGACAAGTCTCATTCTATCTGTCATTCTCTTTCACACTCCATCCTCCACCAAGTTGGCCTCCGAGCATATATTCTAAATCCTCCAGTAAGCTTGCTCCCAATGGGAAAGCCTATCCAAGGGCTGCTCAGCACTCTTGATTCATGTCTAATCAGCCAATTCCTGTTCCCCTTGACATGTTCCTCACCCTTCCTTATATCTAGTCTCTTTATCGATAGCTGATCGAGGGCAACCTAAGGAGAAATACCGCAAGCCACAATGACAGAAAGCAAGGAGTTCACTTACCAAGCGGTTGCTTCCCATAACACGATAAAGGACCTTCATGTAGTGATCCACGACAAAGTTTATGATATCTCTTCATTTGTTGACGAACATCCGTATGTTTCCTCCCAGAGTTGCTACTGGACATCGAAGAAGAAAGGAGTGAAAGAGGGAGAATAGCAAAATGTGGAAGGATGCCAAGGGATTGAAACAAAAAAGCGGAAAAGAAGAGGCGTTGTGATCATTTCCCTGGGCTTGCAAAATATTGATTGGCTAATTCCTGGAGTATAGTGGTGGGGAGGAAGTTTTGTTGGACGTCGCTGGTCAAGACGCCACAGAAACTTTCGAGGATGTTGGGCATAGTGACGAAGCCCGAGAGATTCTAAAGGGTTTACAGATTGGAACATTGAAGAGGGAGGTGAGTGGCATATTAAATCGGCTCTCTAGATGCAAGACATGAGCTAATTATCCTCTCCAAAAAGGGAGGTGCCGCTCCAAAACCTCAAAAGATTCCTGCCTCCCCAGCTTCGAAGGACACTTCGTCGGCCAATGCGGGTGTGGCTATGTATGCCATTGTCCTCCTCGGCGGTATTTTCGCCTTCGGTATCTACAAGTATTTGCAAACTGCTGCCGGAACCAATCAATGAGTTTTGACTCATCGGTGATACATTGCCTTCGATTGCAGCGAATGAAATAGGCAAAAGAAACGGAGAACCTGTTTTTGGGGAGGGGGGGGGAAGGGGAAATGAACGCCATGTCACAGTCACGTAACCCGCCTACTAAGCGCTGGTCGAAATATTTTCAAAGCGTTCCTAGTGAGGAGAGAAGAGAGACCCTGCGAATAAACGAAGGTATCCCGACTTGGACAGGGAAGTTTCTTCTCATTTAATTCTAGTGCGAAACCCGTGTTTCGTTTTCAACAGATAGAACCGCTATTAGCGTGCTATACTATACTGGTTTTCTTCTCTAACGTTCTTCTCTCTTTTTCGCCTATCTACGTTATTTCGTCTTCCGAGGAAAAGGAATGAACGGAATTTTCTAATATAGGCTTCCCCCTCGCGTGGTTTTCGGTAAACCGATAGAATTTCGATATTTGTCGTTGTGGATTCTTACCAACTGTTCGATATCGATTATTCTCGATAATGCACCTCTCAATTGGCACAATGTAACCAAGGCATTCCTTTCTTCTTAGTATGGGTCTGTGATTTTATTTGTATATCATATGATCAAAGAAGAAATTTGTTGAATATTTACCCTATATCCTATCTCCATCTTTGCAACTTCCTTAATATTGCTTCCATAGCTTTTTAGACATTCGACATCACTCTTGAGACCCTCGAGTCTTGTAGCTGTACTCTCTCCTACGATATCGAGAAATAGTGACTACTGTGCAAAGTTTCGAAGATATCATCGTGTATTAGGATGCCCAATCGTGATGCCCACTAGGCCTTTATACAGGCGGTACCACTCGGCCGAAGAGTCATAGGAGTGTTGAGCGTATGCTCAAGACAGCGGCCTAGTCCATTATGTATAGTTTAAAGGGTGCCTTACACCAACCAGGCTGAAACAGCCTTTGAAAGCTGCTTCCATGTCCTGAATTTCTCATGATTGTCGACAGGTCTAGTAATCGTACTATGTACTATCAATGAGATACTCAAGGCCGTGTTGTTCCAAGGCTTTCCTGGCTTTTACAGCCCATTTTATGAAATCTGTGTGACCTTGGAGAGTGTCGATTACCCGGATTTCCTTGTTAAATGTAGTTAACAGTTGATCTACCTGTGTACGTTGTTGAAACAACGAGTTCCCCAAATAAAATTCGTAATACCGATCGATATTGGGTCGCCGAGGATGTTGTCAAGTAGGCCAGGGCTTACATTTGCTGGATTTATATGATCCGTGTTTACTTCCGTTTTCGGTATCCCGGGTGAGTCGAAAGCTATTTATTAGGCTTTCTAACTCGGAGCCCTGGGCTTATAACCTCTCGATGGATGAAGTAAGAGAGATGATACCGTACGGAAGCTCTCTAAGAAACTCTCTCTCATGGGAAAATCTAGGCGATGGTAACTGGGGTACCTGACTGAAGGTCACGTGGAGACAGAGGCTTGCTGACATGCTCGAGCTTATCAACATCCGGGTATGCTGATTCAAGTCAAAGTGGGTTTTCCGATCCTAGCCAATGGTATCGTTGCGAAAGGCAGGCTGGCTGGCCACAGCAATTGGGCAGGTAGTGACGGTCCGTAACGAGAAGACTGCCATAATGAAATTTCCCCAATTTTCGAACTGCGTAAGAGCCCAGAGCATAGGAAAGGAAGAGAGTCCGCGCAGCCATGACGGTTCCGTAGACCAATCCAGAAGGCAGGCTCTATAATGGCAGTCCTTTACTTCACCGCATCACGGCCAGCACACAGGCCAATATTCAACCAATAATATTTAACGTAATAGTAACCCCAATTATTGTGAACCCCTACAGTATTATAGTTTTTTAGTGCAGCCACTAGTCCGTTGCCCTGCACTAGAATCGGCCTTCTCTTGAGTGCTAAACTCACGGCGCCGCCATATGATATCATAGCTTAAAGTTAAATGGCCTCTTTGAATTACCTAATGGACTTAATAATAATCTAATTGCTAACTGGTACTATGGTAGTGGCAATGTTAGAGTATCATGCTTCGTTCCTCAGGCCATTAACGCACACTGAGGCGCCTAGCGATGTATGAAAGCGAAATAGTACAGTACAAACAAAAGCTCGATCACATGTCTTTTCCTATCATATGATAGGAGGTCGATTAGGCTAATTATAATTTCCATTGGGCGGCCTGAAGGCTACTACTATAACTTGATAATTCTTTTCGAACCAATTTGAAATTGTGTGTTGCCATCAGTAATTTCATCATTTGTGATGTCAGTACATAACTTAGTATGTAACTATTGTATCCCAGACACACCAACATGTCACACGTGAAATAATTGAAGTCTGCGGCTGTCCGGTCGCGGTGCTGATCTACTATTATAATAGAAACTCCGAAAATACAAAAGTGGGTCCGGCTTTCTCTCTAATAAAATACTATTCCTCAGATTATCGTATGATACGTAGGTAGTGCCTAATTACGACATGGGCTATTGCTGTGATAACCTACCTCAGTCGGCCAGACGGATGTCAGACCCTTATTTATTATGATAGTCCTATTTCCCGGGAAGTGTGACGCGCGCGTGGTAGCGTACCATTATTCTATCGGATAAATTTTTACCGTACCTACGCTCTTAATAGTATACTTTATATTCTTAATAAATAATACTGTAGAACTATGCGCATTGTAGATGTGTAGAAGATACCATTAGGATCTGGTGGTACGACGAGCCCAAGGCGTGTGAAGATATTCCACTACAATATGAGCACATGGCGGCGAGACTCTTAATGTCATATGACATCGTGGAAGATAAATATTTAATTCCGACCTTCGAACCTCTCAGATCACACCACACGAGATGATTACGGTTAATCACACATAATCCCCAGAAGTATAAAATGTCTGTCAACAGTGGATCCGGAGAAATGAACTGTGAGGGAAAAAACTCATCCATAAAGTTCTTGTGACACGCGGCGCAGAAAGAAATGTGCTATATCATACTTTATTTTTAAACCCATGCGATCATCGAAGCTTCAGGTGTTGTGGTTCCACTTTGTAAACTCTACATAAACAGGCAGTTAACACTGAGAACTGCTATAGTTATGTGGTATAGGCAACAAACAGGTAGTGGCTGTAGAACTGCATCGGCGCTCGGTAATCGAGGTTTTACGGGTTTGGAGTCTTGCTTGCTGTGATAGGAGGGACTAGAAAAGCGGCTACCATTCTAAACCAACATAGTGTAGAAAAGGCTCCATGGCGATTCTACCGATCACCAATCTAAGTATCCAAGTACATCACCCTCGATTAGGCAACGACACCGAAACCATCATCAAGCACCTCAATCTTCTCTTCAATAGACGGATGCAGCCCTGTCTCAAAACGTCTTAGACTTGCTACTACAGCATGGAGAGTTGCAGCAGTCCTCAAAACTCGAATTAAATGGACGGGAAGTAAGTTGAGAATCCTACGTATTCGTGCATTTAGAATATTCCCATCTCCAGTGTAAATTAGGCCAGTGATTTACGGGTCAAATTAACGATATATAGTAATATACGTGTATCAAGTAACGTGTTCTGTCTGACTGACTACCCCTTCATCCCAAACTTCACATATCCTTTTGCTTTCGTTTCGAATGTTACCCCTGTGCAAGTAGTGTATCATTGCCGTCCAATAACTATTTGATACGTTTATCTCACATGATATCGTTGTAACTGGAAGCCGTCAAGGATTCGCCGGGTTTCCTCATTTAGCATTTCTAGAGAACTCTGATCATCAGGAATTGAATTCAACGCATGAAATGTTCCCGGATTCGGCATCCTACCGTTGTATCTAAATTTTGGATTACTCCTCAAAAAGGACGGCGATAATTACGGAGGGCGCCTAATGTTTGGGAGCCATACAAAATATTTTCTAGTAAAGATGAATAATCCCAGCCGATGGCGGTTGCAGCCATCGCGGTCAGGCTCGCTTGATCCTCGCGACCAGGGCGGCCGGGACCAGTCATGTTCTATCATGGACACCATCAGTTGCTACTCGTAAACAATAAACTAAATGAAAGTCAGGTCCAGCACTGCTTACAGGTTTCATGTTGACATCGAAGAGAACAAATGGCGCTCCCTCCTTAGGGCGCCGTACATCAACTCGAATAGGCGCTGTCGCCCGGATAAGTTTGGTGACCTGCTCACATTGACGCATGATGGTCTTGTAGGATGGGTCTTGCATCTCCCTTGAGGTTACAACTCGCGAGTTCTTTGTAACAGCCATTACACCGTTGTATGGTGCAACTCCATCGATATGGTTAAAGCGCGCCACAGGAGGGAGGCTCCAGTATTCGGGATGCTCTGCAGTGGGAGGCATCACAGTAATAGTGACCTCCTCCCCAGCGAGGAATTCTTCCAACATCACAATAGGTGACTCGCTAAAAAGTGCACGAACATGCGCTTCCAATTCAGCAGGGCTGTAGCATACCTTCACTCCATGACTACCTCTCCCCCGTATGGGTTTGCCGACGACTGGATAATGGGTAATGCTTTGCAGTGCCATCGATAGACCTTGGGACTCACTCACTAGCCACGAGCGAGGTAACGTAAAAGCACCTATGTCCCGGAGCTTGCCATTCAAGTAAGCTTTATCGTCAAAGTTCTCTACAAGGCCAGGCGGCTGTCCCACTACATGAAGATGGGCTTCGCATGGCTGTAGGAGAGACGAAGTCTGTATCGGGTGCGATGCGAACAGGATCGTATTTGCCCAGAGATGCGTGGCGCCTTGTCGCACAGCTGAATAGATTCCCTCTTCAGTATCTGGGAAACACCAGCCCTCATCCATGGCAGGGTGGGGACTTCGCGTAGGCGTCACTACATTCACCTCTTTAGTCTGCAATAATGCGTAGGCGATGTCGGCACCCGAGTCCTGATATCCTGTAAATTCGTATATTTAATGGCTATGTTCCTTCCCAATTCATGCTATGAGTGCCTTACCACCAGGCTTCCGTGGCTTACAGACGCCATTGACAATTGGAGGATCAATGCTCTGAAATAACACAGCAACGGTGGGAGGCGAACGACTACTCCAACTCCTCCGCGCCGCAAACTTGCAGTAAAGAAGTCTGCCAATTGATCTAGGAGAGTGCGGACGGCTATGGAACATGGCGAGCGACTCCCCGACTATGGTGATCATTTCGTCTATTCAAGAGATTGAGAAATAATCCCTCAAGACTATCATTCTGCAGGGGGATTTGATTCTTATTTCTCCTTCCCATGGGGCGCTATTCTGGCAACGATTAGAACCCACCATTCTCGGTTTCGGGTCCTCGTACTGCACATCTATCATATTCCATCAGCAAACTGGCCCCAACACCGAATATCCCTGCCACGGGAATTGACCGAGCCTCGAGGGACGTTATTATGTATGATATTTGATTTAATAAAACCTCATGGCAGAAAAAACCGCCAATGAGTAAAGGTCTAAGCCTATTTGTACTAGATTCTGATATGTGCACTGTTAGCGTGCGGTTAGAATAGTGACCCATTTGTCCTGTCTCAGCCCCGATAGGTGGACACTGCAGTTAGGGTCTGAGGACTGGGACTATCATAGTGAAGATTAATGGAATCTTCAAAATTTGTCAGCGGCACTAGATTGTTTATGTATGTACATACATACATAAAGAAAGGTTTTTCACAAGATACCTTCACCCCATTAAGGAATTCAGCTATCAGGCGTATACTACATACGTCGCCGTACATATCACGTTAGACTTCTCTCGGCTTAGCTTCGCTAATTAATTAGTCAGTCTTTGTGATCACTGATCAGTAATAAATCTCGATAAGTGTTGTGGATACCCCTTTGGCGCTAACTCTGAGATTAGACTAGTATATAACTAAGTATAAATAGTCTAGGGAAGCGCGGCACTGAGCTAGCTCAGAACCTAGCCCCAATATGGACACACCGTTATTCAAGCAATGTGTAGCCACAAGCTTGTCGGACATTTAATCCAATGTTAGGGAACATCGTCTGGTTCCTAACAGACGTGTCAAACTCTCTGCGGCTCACATTCGAATAGTCCTTACTGCAAACGGATATAGTATTCCCACTCAGGGTGCTTTAGGAATCTGGTAGCAACCTGTATGAAAGTTAAGTACAATCGTAGTTGTTCTCACCGCAAACCATCAGGCTATATAGATCCGCTTATTAGGCTTACGGACATCTCAGCCGTCCCACGTGATTCGGGTGACAAGCTTACTCAGCTTTTCTTGGGGACATAGATTGTCCGACCCGTGATGTTTTTACTAGACGGCTTAGCTTAATAGTCACATGAGAGGCTGAGAACTGAGATAAAAAAATGAGAATGATTTCAGGCAGCTGTCCTGTAGTGGCCTTTTTTCAACAGGTGTCTAGTCTATATGGAAGGCGTTAGACCTGAAAATGAACGGATAAACTCCCGGCCCGGATAATTTGCCTGGGTGACAATACTTTTACAAAATGGTTACAATCCGTAGTAATAATAATAAAATACATAAGTTAGTTAATCCTCATTATTCTCTACTTAGGCCTTATAACTTCAAAATGCCTCCAAGTGTTTCTAAATCCTATGCGTCCAATACCAAATGGACTCCTGAAGGGGTCCAGTCACTTTTCGACCAGCTAAAATAAGCAAAAGATGAAGGCCAACTTCCGACAAATAAGCAATGATGATTCCCTAGTGATAGTTTTGGCCTGTTATATATACGGATTTTTATAATATTATTTTTTATTATATGAGGGACCACGAATGTATAGTTGGTGGAGACTTTCTAGGGGTCATGTGGTTCAAAAGTGGGCATACACAAAAGTTATTTGTGGTTTTCTTTGGACTTTCATTTTGTATGGTGCACGCACTCTCAAAGTGTAAATGCAAGAGTCAAAAGTGTATACAAAAATTCTGGTGGCGCACTTCGGAACAAAGTGCGAGCCAAACGGGCCCTTATCTTTACCTCGAGGTTGATGCATGTGACATGAGACAATCAAATCAAGCGTTTTATCGTTAGATGATCTATCAGAAGAGTGAGTGCCAAGATTTAACTTTGACTCGTACATAGGATTTCCAACTTCTTGTGGTTTGGTATGAATAACAGCTCCCCATCAGCTTGAGGCCAAAGGCAAGCAAGACATCTGGAAAAGTATATGTGGACCGGCTATCGACCTTATTTGGCCCTCTACACCCGATACATCGTCTGTCATACCCAGAGGGTCACTCAGCCTATGATTACATCCCTAGACAGTACGGTGCTAACCATTGACTTCTTCTGTACTTTCTATAGATTGAAAATAACCTTAGAAGCGACCAAGGTTAGATGGTGCGGCTACGTGAATCACATGATCACATGTTGCACCTGCCTCTAAAGCTCTCCTTCTTTCCTTAGATATGCTGCATCCTGCTTTGTGGTCACCGACTTGGGTCAAGCTACTTTCGAGTTGCCCACAATCTTCTGTCAATCTACGCCAAGAGGGACTGGGCTCCTGGGACTCATTATGCCTGCAGTCACGAGGCCGGCAGCTCTGCAGGCCGTTTCATGAAGAAGCAATGAAAATCTGTCGTAGACAATACAATACTTCCCTATCCACCTATTCTAGTATACTCCATTGTAACAGAAGAAAGATACACCTACTCCTCAGACTAATCAAAGGGAGACCTCATTTGCAACTCGCTTTCATGTTGGTGACTCCTATTCTACAGCAACTACCTACGAACTACAGAAAAGCTTTCTTCTAGATTCTGCATCAACTGTGCACGTTTGCAACGACATCGAACGGTTCACCAGCTACAAGGAAGCTGATGCAGGGCATTGCCTTGTCGCAGGAAATACAACCGTGCCCATCTTAGGCTACGGAACCGCAACAGTGTACGCCCGAACTGCTGATGATAGTGGCGTTCACATCATTCGACTCCAGAACGCAGCTTATGCACCCACTTTTCACACAAGCCTAATATCATTACGGCGAGCCATGAAAGGGGGAATTCACTGGCTTATTGACCAAGGTGTTCTGTCGAGCAGAATCGGCCCAATTTGCAAGGTCTTTGACATGTTCGAGCAATGGGTCATTGAATACAATCCTAACCCGGACAGCGCTGCTTCTTCACTTGCTGTTCCAGAAAAACAAATCACTATGGAGTTTCCTAACTTCCGTGACCGAGACGAGTCTAACTTCGACAACCGCCACCATAAAAGGCTATTTCTTTCCCTGCTTATCGCATACTATGTTAATTAAGACAATCAAGTCGCCCGGTTCCTTTCCTCGCAATCATCAGTCTCCTAGGTCTTCTGCTGAGGTAGATGCGCAGTAGGCTCATAATCCAACGGTCCTGACGCCGATGCTAGAGCTAGCTAATAAAGACCCACTGGAGACAGCAAATCTGTGCGCAACGCCATAGTAGGCTCTCGCTACTATCGCGAATCCACCAAAGAAGAAAGGGAGACCTCTGGAAAAAAGTTGTTGTGGCACCTATGCAAGTGATGAAGCCAAAGTGCAGAGATGCCTCAGTTAACACATGCAGGCAGGAAGGGTTGAGGCGCCAACCAATCTCGGGTGCTAATCCTGTAATTAATTTATATTTACTATCTACACTATAAATTCCTTTAAATAATAATCATTACTACAGCCATTTCAGCAGTGTTCTGGAATTTTGGTGGGTGGTCTGTTGAGCGGTCCCGTTGGGCGGTGAATACTTCTAGTTAAATAAATTACGACGGCACATGAGGACAAAGGTCTGTTGTCGGACCTCTGTAGTGTTGTGCTTGAGCACCTTCACTGACTTCCCCACGTGTATTAGTATATATATCTACATACCCTACCTCTCCCCTTGCTCCTTCTCTTCTTTTCTTCACGTTTAGTATTCTTGTGACTTGCACCTGTATCTTAATAATCATGATAACATTATTATTCAGTTTGGCAGTTATCACATGAGATATTGAGCGTCATTATTCATGGCTGTTAAGGCGCGACACATTTCACTGTATTATAGTTCACCGAGATGTCGTCTCCAGAAAGCCTAAGCCCTGCAGTGTCCTCTGGTCTCTTTGATACCTTTGCTGAGGCTAAAGAAACCCTAGACAAAAAGCTTGCTCAATATCAACCACTTTATTCTGAGGATGATACTGCAAATTTTTTAAGAATTTTTTTCAAATACCTACCACTGCATGGACAAGTCAACCTAGCAGAAGATGCGGACCAGTGTTCCGATAATGAAGAACTCCAGCAGCTGGCTAAGAGCCTCGATACCGGTTTGCTACGGCCTATGCTAGCCCAGGGCGGCTCCACGCCCGCCATAATTCCATCTTCTCGGCTTCGTGTAGAGGATTCTATTGAAGATTTGCTCTCTCAAGATATCCACACTGCTAGCAGAGATATTCCACGATAACTACGCGACCACTGTCTAGCAAGGGATGGATATAGGTGTGTTGTGTCGAAAAATTGGAGTTCAGACTACAACTGTAATGCGCACCCGCTAGGCCTTTATACGGGCTACACCACTCGACTAAAAGGTCATAGAAATATTGAGTGTATACTCAACATTACGGCCTAGTCCATTGTATAGCTTCGTGTGTTACAACAACCAACGCTCCTCTGACTCGATTGATGTTCCTTTGGAAGCTGCTCATATCATTCCGTTTTCCTTGGGGGTCTTCCAGGAAAATAACATGGACGAAAGATATAGGCATGCAACAATCTGGACCAACCTCTTCCAATATTTTCCTGATCTTCGCTCGCGTATGGGCTTTTCTTTAGGTGACATTAACCAAGAAGAAAACATCATAATGATGGCTGAAGGACTCCACGGCCAATTTGGGAGGTTCCACTTTATTTTCGAAGCCACTCAGACCCCAAACCGATACTACCTCAAAGAATTTCCAAAATTTGCCCGCGGCTATCTCGGGAGTCTGCCCCGCGATAGGTTTGTTACGTTCACAAGCCATGATGGGAGATATCTCCTTCCCAACCCGATTCTCCTTGCCGTCCATGCGGCCATCGGGAACATCTTACATCTGAGCGCCCGTGGGAAAAAGATTGAAGAGTTTAAGCGAGATCTAGAAGGCATGAGTAGGGGACTTGCTAGGAACGGGAGCACGAGGATTGGGGACCTTCTCTCAGTGAGCAAACTCTCGATATTGTGCTCTAGCATGAACAAACAGCCATACCCGCAGGAGAAGTGGCGGCACACCCCCGCTATGTTTGCAAACACCGAAAACCAAATGCCAGAAAATCCAACTTGAGTCTGGTCTGTGGTAATCTGGCAAACTTTTGCCTTGCTAGATACTGAAGGCGAATACGATCTCTGAGTCCAAGGAATACAGTTTGTCTCGGGGGGCAAGGACATTTGCGAGTAAGTTTAGACCTTTCTTTGGGAAGGTCAAGCCTAATTCTTAACTCCAGTGAGAGATATTTCTCTCTTTAAATAATAGCATAATACTAATAGCATAGAGCATAAATCAAGCATAACTGAGACAATAACTATTGCAAAGAAATCTAAGACATATGGCGTCGTAGAATAGAAAATAATAATGAGAGGTAAGTGCTGTGATAGGTTTCATGAAAAGCTACTGCCCCGTATTTTCTGCCGGTGAAAAAGTATGAATGTAATGTAAAATAATTAACGACACATCAATTCGGTACATCGTAGTAACAGTAGTAAATAATTCATTCCAACTGAATGTATCATCTAAGCCATCCAGCAATTGTGAAACCTCTCTCAACTTGTCATCTCTCTTGGCTTTGGCTTCGGCCTTGTGCTGGACAACGGCCCTTCTGTGAGAGAGCTGTGACTGAAGTCTCGTTGGAATCTTTCCACGACGACCAGATCGCCAAGGGGGAAAGTGGTGTGTAACCCTCTTCCTTTTTACTGGCTCCCCTCTCACTGTCTTCCTTACTCGGTCTCTTGCTCCTCACTACCTTCCTCAGAGTCTTCCTCCTCGTTCTCCGCCTCTTCTTGAATCCTGTAAAGTGATATTGATCATCAGATTCAAGCTCCGCGAAGCTCAGCTCAGGGCTCTCATTTTTCGATTGCGCGGAACCCGCAATTGCACCCT
>JAHQZX020004273.1:0-33344 GCA_019804575.2 Pseudotulostoma volvatum
TTGTATTCTTTACAGATTGTTCTGGTATTCAAGGCGTAACCAAAATACAGCGTAGGGCTAGAACCAAGTTGGTAAAGTGAGGTGGGGGGGGGGGGTGGTGGTTATCCGGAGGGGTGCTCCTTATATTTTCCCGGTGAAGAGTTCGCTTAGACCGCATGCTAAAATAAGCCGCGCCGTCGTGCTACAGAATCGCTAGGCTTAGCTAGCGCACTACGTAGCCAAGCCAGTGGAGTGGACCAAAATGTGCGGAGCAAAGCTATACCTGTTATGCCCTTTTGCATATTAGGGTCCAGTGCTACTGTAAAGTTGTGAATACCAATTATTAATGACCTGCTGCAAGGCATGACCAAGAATTCGACAATTTCAGTAAGCTACCAGAGCTGCATGAAGCTGATGGACCTGTATAGATTGGCAAAGAATTACTTATTACGGCAAGGCGTGGAAGAGTTTTGCATCACCTAAGCTTCAGGGTAAAATACGCTGCAGTCCACCAGATCATGGGCTGGAGCTAATCCCAACCCAGTTATAAATATAAAGCTAAGCTTAATTAGGTTAAGCACTCGGCCGGGGCGAGTGTAACATTCCTCGAAAATTGACCCTTTTGTAAATATTATCTACTAGCGCATAACGACGCATTTCGCGTATTTAAATACTTTGACTTATTAAATCGGTGATAAATTTCACTTTATAGGGCTTAACTTTACAATATTGGTTGTGTTGGTGGAGGAAATACATGTCAAAGCGGACGAGTTTTGTCTTTCATTCGAGTGCCCATTTTCGCGTTTCGCGATCTTATTCGCCACCTATCGTAAGCTGCGGAAAGCTTATTATTAAGCACCGCTTTATTACTTCTCCCAAAAAAAAGTTATGTACCGGGATAGAATCGTGGATACCTAGACGGACAACCATGCCAGATAACTCGACTACTATCAGCGAAAACGGTTCCGATCCACGAGGCCTGGTCGAGCCAACGTCAAGATCAGCAAAGGAAAATGCAAGCAGAAAGCTTCCAAAGGGAGTGGTCCTGGACAAAGATGGGAAACCGTAGGTAGTGTCTAGTGGTCTTTTTCTCTTTCTTCTTTTTCCTAATGAGAGTGCAGGACTAGAAGTAATTGATAATTCTCTTCCCGAACAGATGTCGCCTTTGCACCTCTGTTTCCTCCTGGCGTGCAATGACAAAGCGAGCGTCTGCATCAAACTCGGCCACTTCGATCTCTACCACCACATCCGCTTTCCCAACTTACTCTTCCTCTTCAACTACTCTACCGCCGTCCACCACTACCGCTATTGTTCCCGATGACTGTCCCCCCGATGTGGAAGCTCTGGGTCGCTCCACCTGGACGTTGCTTCACTCTTTAACCGCCGCGTACCCAGCCACCGCAACGCCCGAGCAGCAGTCCGAAATGGGCTCGTTTCTGAAGCTCTTCTCGCGTCTGTACCCGTGCTGGGTTTGCGCTGATGACTTCCGAGCATGGATGAACGAATCCGGCGGCCGAAACGCGCCGCGCCTTTCCGGACGTGGAGAGTTCGGAACCTGGATGTGTGAGGCACATAACGCCGTCAATCACAAGTTGGGGAAGGAGGAGTTTGATTGCCGGTTTTGGGAGGAACGCTGGCGGACTGGGTGGAAGGATGGGAGGTGCGATTGACTCGTAACTATAGGGAAGGTGCAGCAGGGCTCTTTAAGGAAAGAGTGGATTCTCTCCGATAACGGTCCTTTGCATCACCTTTGCGAAAAAATTTTTCGGCATCACCCTTCCGTCACAACATATCATGATCACGGCCCTTCATTACTCTGATTCGAATGTACAGTACATGTATGAATGTATAACAGATAGACTATGATAGGTTCTGGGAAGCATCACTACTCATTCATAGATTGGGGGCGGAAGCTGAGGATCCTCGATGAATATACATATGGACACTCGCTACAGCAGATTACAAGTTCTCTTCCATATCATTCCTAGAAGACTGTTACATAAGCTTAAGATTAAGAAAGAGCATTTGACATATTATGACCAATATTAGCTGTGCTTTAAATAGGAAACAGACTATAATAGGTCTAGGTGAAGGAGTGCAACCACAGCGCCACTCCAACCTCTTTACATACAAGACATGGAGAACTCCAACAAAGAGCAGCGAAACCATTTTCGTTTCGGACAAGGAAACGGTCAATATTCTATCATTTCATGTTTATGTTCTAACTGGGGCTGGAGACGAATAGCCGCAGCCCGCTGGCTGGTCCGCCTATCTCTGTTACCTCAGAGATTCGGCATACAGAACCTTTATACTGTTCATGATACTTAGCTCCCGTGTAGGGATCGGAGACGCTAGGCGAACCGCTATAGATTGGAGTGAAAGAGGCTGCACAGATTTCGAATTCCGCAAATTGATCGAATTCAATATCAATCTTGTCTTGTGGACTGCGCTCACACTGAGCTTTGATCTTCCTCGCCTGAAAAAAAAATTGGTTACCAAGACGGGGACAGAAATTAGAGAAAAAGAAAATGCGTACCTGATCAAGCAGTTTAGCTGACCCGCCATTTGCTAGCATCCGGTTCGCAAAACTTAATGCCGAAGCATGGTTTTTATTGGCAAAGGCGTGCTTCATTGCTGCCATTAAAGCGAGTTGCCTGTGGGTAACTTCAAGCTTAGGAATGGTGAAGTATGCTGACAGCTCAAGGCTTCTCTTGAGGTTCTCCGGGTTATCTGTAGGAAGGGAACGTCGGTGAAGCTCAATCGACATCGCAAGTATGTATTCTCGTGCTGTCGCGATTATCTTTCTCGCGTGCTCGAGCTCGGCCTCAGAAGAGACGGCGTTGACAAGCAAGGTGTGGAGAACGCGCCTGAAAATTCTCACACCATCTTCAAGCTTGTTTGATCTCATCGCGGCATAGCCTTCCTGCAGGTCGGTGTTAACAACCGTCTCCAGGTCTCGCGGAATAATAGGAAGCATCCTGCGTGAGTCTGTCTCATCAACCGTCCTTCGTACGTAATTTTTCAATGGTGGTAACCCCACTATCGCTGGAAGATACGTTTTAGAAGCCTTATTGATCTCCAGGAATCGTTCTTTTAGCGGCGCGAAGTTTATCGCACAAACTTGGCGGTTTAGAAGCTGCATAGCGGAGTCAAATGCACCAGCAGCAACATGGTCTGCCGCCAAAGGAGAATTCCGAGCCCACAAGTCTGCCTCCGAGCTGCCCACTCCAGCTTCAGGACTCTCAACATTGACAAAGTCACTCTCATCTGGAACGTTAGCCTCGTCACCCATGTCCCATCCAGACGCAACTTCTTCTTCCTCCATCGTTTCACGGATATTAGCGTTAGGCTCTTCTCTTTCTTCCTCTAAGTCGTAGCCATTCGCTCCAGCTTCGGAGTCGATCGCAACCTCCTCCCCCATTAATGCCATCTCAAAGGATGAGTGACCCGCTGCCTTCACCGGCCAGTTTGATGCAAACGTTGGGACAATAGGATTGGGAGTTGATAGAGGTCTGCCAACAGAGGGCAAACGGACTTGGTCTTCTGTAAGACCACAAGTTTCCAAAATGGTTTCCACCTCTTCATCTAGACCATGCGTCTTAGCAGTAAGGTATGCAAGGGGGTCTGATAAAGTTAACATTTACCAAATAAAAGTGGAAAGGAGACTTACATAAATCGGCTTCTTTGAATATCTGAATTCTGTCTTTCACATCACCACAGTAGATAGCATTCTGGAACCGGGAGGTAAAGTCACCTCGATGCTCGGCAATCTTTGCCATTCGAGAGAGCTTCTCTTGATCACCGGTTGACAAATACAAGAAAGAAAGCTTATCGAATAGCCTTTGTCTTTGGTATGTCATTTCCACAGTTTGGTGATTTCCATGAGCCAGAGCTTCGGTTGCTAGTCTGCTCCACAGCTTTGGACGGTCAAGCTGTCTAGCCATCTCAATAGCAACGTCAAGATTCCCACATTCAATGGCGAGTTCAAAACGAGTCTGTGGATCTTGTACAAACTGCAAGGCAATTTCTGGATATCCCTTTTTCTGCAGATATGCGATGATGCTTTGGCCAACCAAACTGGAAGTCCTAATAATCTGAAGCATTTCGTCATAATTCCGTTTAACAAGGGATAGTTTAAATCGATACTCCGTAGGATCTATTTCGAGGATCTTGGGGTTGGCATTGCGGTCTAGGCAATAGACGTTCCTTCCTTTGACCTTGACCAAATACACAGTTTGGTCGAGGGTACGGACAATGCCATTATCGCTGTGAATGAATCTGTTAGCTATGGTATTCTGCAATGACGGTACATCATATGGCATACCCGTTAAGCAGAGAATATTTGACATGATTAAGCGTGGAGTAAAGAAGCACGCCAGCATCATCCCAGGTAGCACTCTTGATACGGATCGTTTCATGTAGAGTGCTTACTTGGTCTAGACTCTTCGTGACAATTGTCACATTGTGCTTGCTTAGTAAAGCTGCATAGTGTCCATCGTTCGACCAGACAACGTATTTCACCCCACTGACTGTAAGCTCTGCCAGTTGCTTCTTTTGTTGGATATCAAAAAGAATAACGGATGTGGCTGTAATAAAGAGCAAGCAGCCCGTTCCACCAAAGTAGATATCCGTTGTTCCTGCCGGTGGCTTGAGGGTCTTTGTTATAGAATTGCTTAGATCTTTAATATCGACTGTCTGGTTGGAATGATTGAAGATAGCAAACCTGTTACGAGCTATAAAGATGGCGGAAGTACCTGTGCCACGCTTCATATTCGTTGGTTCCACAGCGCCAGCTGCGTCCCTCGGGAGATTGATAAGTTCGTATACCCCTCCATCTGAAGGAGACGTGACGAGTATGGCTCTTTCTGCAGGGTTATAAGAAAGCGTTCGTGGAGGGACCCAGGGAGCTCCCAACTTGCGCAAGGATAACATGGGTGGCGTTTCATTGTTTTTCGCAAAATCATAAGATTTGACATTTTTCTCCTTCGTAATATAAAAAAGCTGGTTTTGATAGATAGCAGATGCTGGCCGCTCCCTCTCCAACTTAAAGACCATTACACCAGTGTCATGACCAGCAGCAAAGAGGTTAATCTCAGGATGCGCTGCGATAACCCAGAATCTATCTAGGTCACGCTTGAACGACTGAACTGAGGTTCGTTTATTCAAATCCCAGACTCTGATAGTCTTGTCTTCTCCGACGGAAAGTATAAGATCCTGATGTGGGTGGAAAAGACAAGCGGAAGCATTCTGGAAATGACCACGGGATGTATCAACTTCCCATGCTTTTGTATCTTTTGTATGTCAGATAGTATCGAAACAAAATACAGCGACAGGCTCACCGCTCATCCTCCATAGTTTGACCAGGCGGTCATCACCCGCCGAAACAATCAGGGGCAAAGTGGGGTGGAAGGAAACCCAATTGACGCCTCTGTCATGGCCCTCCAAAACAAATTTAACAACTGCATCCGTGTTTCCAAACATATCCGCCTGGTTTGGATTCGCCCGAGAGAGCTGATCCTCGAATGCCGAGGAGGTTGGGGCAGAGTGTTTCTTCCGAAGCCCGGAAATATCCCAGACACGAACAGACTGATCGAGAGAAGCGGAGACAATCAAGTCCTCTTTGTGGTGGAACTGAGCGCACATAACGTAGTGGTTATGACCAGTCATAGTGCAAACTGTAATGCTGGATTAGACGCCTCCGAATGATGTCTTGTGAAACCTACTCACTTAATGATCTGTTCTGCCAGTTCCATATCCTAATTGTTTGATCATCGGAGCTAGACAAAATCCATGGAAGTTCATGGTGAAAAAAAACTGTTCGCACATAATCCAAGTGTCCGTTAAGCGTGAAAAGGCATCTACGAGTTTGATAACTCCAGACCTTGATCTTGTAATCATCACCCCCGGAAACAAAGAGTGGCTGAGTCTTGTGGAAATCGATACCTCGAACAGGGCCATCATGTTCCTCAAAACGGTCAATTAATGTCCCCATGCGGTAGTCCCATAGTTGAATCGTGGAGGAATGAAGTGACACGAGAATCCATGGCCTGTACAAGAGTCATTTGACTTGACGCTTCAGCTAACATGTCTTCCATTATAACATACCGTTTCGGATGAAATGCAATGCCCTTGGCTCGCGATGATTTCGACTCGAACTGCGAAACCACATCATCAGCATTGAGAATATAGTGAAAGTCAAGGATGGGGTTTAAGCGCCTTAGTGAGCATGTTCGGAGAGGACTGCATTTTCGAGCAAAGGGTCGCCGGAGCTGCGCCGCCAAAGTTATGCGCTTACTCCGCAAGCCGATCGAGGAAAATCACCGCTGCATTAAGATCGATAAGCACAAGGAAATAGTACGAAAGAAGCGGATAGTTGGGATATGCCAGCTTTCCCAATTTGTGGCCTTATTGTCGATGTTCGAGGCGCTAAGCGAGCTAAGTTAGCTAGTATTAATCATGATATAGTGGCTAACAAACCTAATAGTCTGTCGCTTAGTAATACATTAGTAATCATATAAGTAGTGTAAGCTAAACCATAAATGGTTAAATTATAATTAACTCCTACACGCGAATTCAAATATATAAGTGATAACTGTACTTTGTTATACCCCTAAGCGACGGTGAGCCTTAAGTTTAGCCGCTGATAGGCTCCACTCGTTTTCGTCAAGGGGATAGATTTTCCCCCTTAAATTCATGGAGCCAACTTTGTCTCTTTTCACTCCTAAAGGCCCACCTAGAAGAGTTATAAAGATCGGGTGCACCACTCCAAGCGGCAGGCCTCGATGGTGGACGCGCTTTCTTCACAATGGTTCATTCTTTAATAGAAATACTATGATATTTACATTTGAAAAGTGTTATATATCCATGGGGAAACCAAATGCGGGTATAAATGGGTGTTGAACGGATTTTGCAGGAGAGAAATCTCTAGTGACATGGTTCTTGCGGAGAGAAAAAAGTCCATAGCAGTACATGCATACCAATTTGTACGAAAGAGTCGGTGCAAGTGTGTATCGAAAAGGTACTGCCCTACTTACATCGGATAGCAAGAAACGTTAAGGAGCTTATAAGCAGCTCCTAAATGCATTTCGGAAGCAAGATATTTTATCTATTGCAGCTATCCAATAATCTGTGGGCTTCAAAGTTACTGAATTAACTTGAACTCGACTTATCTGAGTACTGTGCTCATTAAGTGCTCTCCAGGCAGCCAGACTTCGCGCCATAGGAATGAGAACCGACAAGGAAGGCTGGATCGCACACCTATGTAGTGACGTTTTACCCTAAACTCCATTACAAATTTAATTAATTTATATTGAGCGCTTCTAGTGTCACGGTAAGCAGTGTGCACATGTAATGCACATAGCTATATAATGGACTAGGCCGTAGCGTTGAGCATACACTCAACACTTCTATGGCCTTTTGGTCGAGTGGCGCAGCCTGTATAAAGGCCTAGCGGGTGGGCATTACAGCACACCGGCGCTATGGTTACGCCCTTGATAGCTTGCAACTGTGCAGGCTCTGTAGAGAGTGTCCCTCCAGCGCTAGTTCGTGTTACAAGCTGAGGGGTTGATTCCGGGAGATCATTATTCTTGTCTAAGATACTATAGTGAATCACCGAGGTGTAGCATATATGGGAGTCGAACTTGTCAAAAAAATTGTGGTAAATGGCGCTGAACCCAATCTGTACAGTACACTTTTTCTAACTAGGAATAGCTGACGATATAGTATTGTATGACGATTCGGATAAGACTAGTAAGCACTCGCCTGGTCTTGCGCCTCTCGTCTTTGGCCAAGTCTTGACTGGTTATAGGCATACCGCCTGGTGAGGTCTCTTTGCTCACATGCTATGCTTTGGTAGTACCTCATAGTAGTCATATGCATGTTAGATAAAGGAGTGGGTATATTCTAATACGGACAAAACCAAGATCCATCTATCTCGGTTCCATACTGAACGAAGCTATAGATAATGGACTAGGCCGCAATGCTGAGTATACACTCAACATTTCTATAGCCTTTTAATCGAGTGGTACAGCCTGTATAAAGGCCTAGCGGGTACACATTACACTTGGCTTGACTCGCGCATCCTTTCAGATTCACGACAAACTTAGCGCTGTTGAATGACTGTTCGCAGTTAGTTACGGAAAGAGGGATAACAGCGTAGTTAAGGGCGAATTTAACTAAAGTCGGTATGCTTCCGCTAATGAATTGCCAGCTGAGCTATCATAATTTGAGGTCATGTTAAGGAGCAGGTCATGAGGCGTACTCTACTATGAGGTACTCATGTGCTCTTCCAGGTCATTGTTGTTGGGCTTGTAGGGAATTACGTTCGAATCCAGCGAAGGGTAGCGGTTCTGGTGTTTCTGCCAGTGATGATTAACAGCATTTTCAGAACTTATAATGACTCCCACTTTTCACGATCAGTCAGTCGTTCAACCCATTCGAATTGAATGAGTCAAGTGCAGGAATCGCCGATCTTTCTAAACAGCCCCTTTGCCTTAAGTATCTAGTGTAGACTCGGTGCAGATTTGGAGAGGCCGTTGGTATACACCACTTCTTGAGCTGGTTTGTACATACAGAAGATCGTATGCATGGAATAGAGAGACCTAAGCACTGGTTAATTGGGAGGGCTTAAACTAATTATGGGCTAGATTGGTAGCCATTAGGTAATGACCAAGCAGCACGAGCGTCTTGCAAGAGGTAGGAGGGTTTTTGCTCTCCTTGGACTGTGATAGCTTCGCTCGGTTTGACGTGGTGGCAAGTCGAAAGAGCTAGCTAGCTCGCGAATCGGCCTCACCCAACCTTATATTAGTAATTTATTAGATAATATATTTGTCATTAACAAAGGTCTCTATGTAGATTCCCTAAATAGGGTTAGACTGGTCAATAGTCCCGAGTCTAATCCCCGAACGAACTCAGATCTTCTCTATCGCTCTAACGTCAAATTACTTCTATGATCTTCTACGATACTCTAATGTGATCTTGTAATAAGCTATATGACAAGTATAGTTTTGCCACCCTTGATAATGATCTGATAGACCTGATTGGGGGTCAGGGACATCTTATATTCCCGCTGCCTGCACGGTGTGTAGCTGCCATGAAACCTTCGTTCTTGCCTTCAAGAGCCTCTTTGCTCCCTTCGCGGTTAAACGAGCATGAAAATAATGCTCAAGGAAATGATGACAGTCTCAGATATCAACTGCACTTCTTTTAAGGGTATAACATCCACAAGTGGTCATTCGTTCCAAATGTGGGGTTCCACAGCGTTTACGGGTAATAATGAAAACGGACTCGGAGATGGAAGTGTTCAGATGCAAAGCGATGATTCAATAACAAGTGTGGAGTTGTTTCCGGGAAGAATCCCTGCCCAAGACCCCGGCTATGACGCAGATGTCGAAATTGTTCAGCCGTACGAAATTGAAGAGCCAGCCGATGAATTCGATCAAATTTCACTATCAGAATTTACGAGGCCAGACACTCCAGAGTCGCCAGCCAGTATGAATACGTGGAAGGATGACCTGACCGATTCAATGCGGAACCTCCACTGCGATTCAGATAGCAATGATGTCCACCCGTTTCTTAGGCTAAAACGTGGGCGAAAGAGAAAGATAGCTTCATATCATCCCATGGCTTCCCCCGAACGTTTGTCCGAGATCGAACATGGCAAAGCCCAAGAAACTATTCCTAGCCCCAAGAGATTGCGCAGAAGGGTATCTCAGGGAGGAAATAGCAAGTTACCGGATCAAAGTTCTGGACTTGTGCCAGACCCGTTCAATTTATCTCCATCATCTTCCGATGTTAGTGGAGCAGAGCCAACAATAATAGATCTGACTAAGAGGGTAATGTTCAGGGATATGATGGATATAAGGTGACCGCTTCGGTCTAGCCACTAGGTCATGTGAAGTGACATAATATGATTATCTAACGCCTTAAAGAACCCAGCATGACGTCAGGAATCCCTCATTGAGAGGCGGTTTGTGAGACTGCTCTCTATCGTGGGGAGAGCTTACCTAGATAACCAATGTCTAACAACGAATTACATGTCACTACATTTCTTACGGCGTTTTCATTCATCTTATTCGAAACCTTCATTGCGAAACGAAAAGGTAGAATGGCTAGAGGCAGGACATCAACACGCCAGGCAGCGGTCAAGGCAAACCAATATCTTTCTCGTAACACCGATCGCAGGAAGGCTAGGACTGGCGATAAACGGAAGCAGGCGACGGGTAAAAGCCCGCCTACGAAACGATCCAGGAGAACTATTTCCAGGAAGCGAGAATTGGAAAGCAAGGAACGAGGAGAGGCTAAGCGGGAAAAACTTCAAGAGGAAATTTCTGAAAAACGGTCTCCAGAAGAATCTCACAAGCTGCTTGAAAAGATTCCAGGGACAACATCGAAGACGAATGGTGCTGACTCCAATATCCCCGATGGTGGGTCTCATGCAATTTCCAAATTCGTCTAGACACCATATCTGATAGTGAGCATAGGGAGCGAAGAGAGATTGCACGACAGTGTTGGCACCGGAGTTGTAGAGTCTCCGACAAGAGAAAAAACTGTTCCTTCGAACATTCTCGAAAAGGGTGTCATTTATTTCTTCTTCAGACCGCGTGTTAATATCGAAGAGCCTCACAGTATGAGCGACATTGCACGAAATTTATTCGTCCTTCGGCCAACGCCTCGGGGTGGAAAACTAGAACGTGGCCTCATCGGATCCGACGACGATTGCCGTTTGCTAATACTTCCCAAGAAGAAGTTCCCGACTTCATCAAGAGAGAGGGATATGGGATTTGTAGAGAAGGCAGGTGTGTCGGTTAGGACCTTACAAGAAACAATCATGTTAGGAGAGAGCTACCAGACGCAAACTCGCGGTGAACGCACAAGGCCATCGGCAAGGCCGTATGCTGAAGGTGTATACGCGATTGTTTCCACAACTCGCGCGTCACACCTGGTTTATATTATAACAATCCCCTCAGACATTGGGGATGTACAACGGGACTTTGGCTTACACAGTCGCGGCAGCTTTATATTTCAAGCGAAGAACCCTAAATATCCTGGTCCGCCCATTGCACAATTGCCTAGGGCCCCAGAGTATCCTGAACAGTAAGCAAACTGTCTTTTCCATGATTACTCTTTTGTCTCAATCCAGTGGTAGTACTAACTACTACAGTGTTATAGAAAAGTTTCGTGATCTCCGATGGGTTCCTGTTGATCCTGAGTTCCTCAATTATGCGAATGCTCAATTCCTGATAATTGGGGGGGCCCAAGATGACCTCGGCAAGCCTGCTACGGCTGAAAGAGATGCCAAAGACCCTAGCCAGGAGCAGCCAGGTGAAGAACTTGAGAAGTTTGAGGCCGAAAATGAGCGGAGGATTGAATCTCTGAAAGGTACATTTAACTAGTAGGGGTTGATTATCTTCGGACGCCTTGTTAACCTTATCCCTTTAGGTGATCATACCGTGTACGAAGACCTGGGGTTAGATGCGAATAACTATCCCCGAGTACCCACCACCTGGGATGAGACGTGAATCATACTAAAAACAAGGCGAGATTGATTACACGGGTCTTCTCCCTCTCATTGTGTATTATAATAATTACAGAGTCGTAGTCATATCAACACAAGGAATAGTAGCCCATGTAATCAAACATGATATGAGACGTACGTCGGTATATATAGATATATATATACTGGGAGGCGATACGCTTCCATCTGTAACGATCCACAGGTATATCCCGCGCATACGTAATATCATAGCTATATCAAAAGCTCTGCTATGATAGAATAGTAGTCCGACTTCCCCGATCGGTACTGTCCTTAGCTCTCCCCGAGCGTAGCTGAACTCGATGCACTTTCTACCATATAATGAGGATTTTCCGCAACTTTATCATCAAATGTAGAGGTGTTCCGACAGCATTCCATCGTTAGTAGCTTGCGGACCGTCCGAATTAGAATAAATGCCCTTTTTCTTTCTTTCTTTCTTCATTCTTACTAGTAGTGTTTTGGTGGAATAGAGCACCTTGGTCTAGTCGTTCGACATGGGAGCATGTGACCTGGCGACTTTTTCTAGTCTAGCTTAGGTCCCCATTCGGAATAAGTCAAGTCCAAGAGTCATTGGAAGTTAAGTCTCAAGTGACTTGTGAACTGGGCAGAGAATGATAAATTACTTGAAGCGAATCAACCGCTAACTAGTACTATATACATATATGAATAACGTTATAATAATAAAATAATAATAATATAAATGGTTGGCGCACCAACTGCCGCCTATGATACAGTAGTTACCAAGTAACTTGCGCCAACCAGAGTGGATGGAGCAGGCACTGCACTCCAGAATAGGGCACAGACGGGCGCAGGCGTATCGGGCACAGCCAGGATGGAAACAGAACCCGGGCTGTGGCAGCCGCCCCAAAAAAGCTGGCAGGACGATACTACCAGCTCAAGGTAGGCCATGCAGCGATAGGGGCACACTTACTGAAAACTCGAGCTCGAGAGAGTGAAGAGTGTGGCCGAAGGAGAGAGGAAACATAGACGGTGGCATCTACTCTCGTTAGGTTGGCCAACCAAGGCTTAGGTATCTACTCTGGCTGACTAATCTGGGTACCTAAGGGCACCAACATTACATACTCCATTATTATTTATTATGACCATCCGTTGCGCTTATATACTTTATTTACGACTTAGAGCTTACTAGGTGTTAGTTAACGTATGGTAACTAATTAGGATTACTAATCTAGGCGAGGAGGTCAAAACTCATCGATTTATCTTTAATCCGGGAGGAAAGGTCGCTAAAGTCCGGCATTATAGGACATACATCGTTCAGTCCCCTTTTGTAGCTGTATTGCATACTACTTCGCGCCGCTGTCCATCAAGTATTTCAAATGACACATACCACTTCGCAAAGATACCTCAGTACGCGCGGGGCCTCTTATGGAGTAAGGACCTATATTCTATTCTGCACAATCCCGTCTGGTTTGCATGAGACCTCAACACCAACACTGATCGACGGCATGATATATAGCTGTCCTTTGAAGATGTCGTCCTCAAGGGTTTAGCCTCAGATGGAGGCCTCTTTCTGCCGGAAGAAATCCCTTCTCTCCCCCCTGCATGGAACTCGGAGTGGCGTGACCTAAGCTTCGAAGATTTGGCATTCGAAATACTTTCCCTTTACATTTCGCCAGATGAAATACCTCCCAACGATCTGAAAGAGATTGTCAGGCGCTCATATTCCACCTTTCGACATGCAGAGAGGACATCAGTAGTGGAGCTAAATCGAACACGAAACCTTTACTTGCTTGAATTGTTTCATGGGCCTACGTTTGCGTTTAAAGATGTCGCGCTGCAGTTTCTGGGCAACCTTTTTGAATATTTCCTGGTTCGGAAAAACCGAGGCAAAGTGGGCGAAGAAAGGCATCATTTGACTGTTATCGGAGCTACAAGTGGAGACACTGGTTCTGCTGCTATCTACGGATTGAGAGGCAAGAAGGACGTCTCCATATTCATACTATTCCCTAAAGGAAAGGTATCACCAATACAGCAAGCTCAAATGACCACCGTGCTAGATGCCAATGTTCACAACCTCACCTTAGAGGGCTCTTTCGATGATTGCCAGGACATCGTCAAGGCCCTGTTTTCTGACCCGGACCTTAATGCTACTCATAATCTTGCAGCTGTTAACTCCATCAACTGGGCCCGAATTCTGGCACAGATGACATATTATTTTTATTCGTACTTCGTTCTGACGAAATCGCCTCAATTCGTGGCGGGTTCGAATGTCCGCTTCGTTGTTCCCTCGGGTAATTTCGGCGATATCTTAGCCGGATGGTTTGCTAAGCGGATGGGTTTACCAGCGGAGAAGCTTGTTATTGCGACAAATGAAAATGATATTCTCGACCGTTTTTTCAAAAGTGGCGGTCATTACACGAAGAAACCAATCCGGAGCTCCACCGATGAAGGCGTCAAAGAGACACATAGCCCAGCCATGGACATCCTCGTCAGCAGCAATTTTGAGCGTCTTCTTTGGTTTCTTGCTGTCGAGACCGACAGTGCTAGCTCCGTCGACGAGAAGCGTAGAAATGCAAGCGAGCACATCAAAACATGGCTCAATGAATTACGGTCTCAAGGCGGCTTCAGCGTCACGAGATCTGTCCTCAACAGGTCGAAGACAGATTTCGAGAGCGAGCGTGTTAGCAACGACGAAACCCTTGCCACCATTCGAGCAATCTACATTTCCTGCTTTCCTCCCAACCTCGGGCCAGGCAGCGGGCATAGTTCTGAGACAGGCGGTTACATTCTCGACCCGCATTCGGCCGTGGGCGTCGCTGCTTCTCTCCGCTCCATCGAATTTAACCCACGCACGTACCACATCTCGCTCGCGACCGCTCATCCGGCGAAATTCGCAAATGCCGTCGATCTCGCCTTGCGTGGTCTGGACGGATACAAATTCGATGAGGTTCTCCCAGCAGAATTTATCGGCTTGGAGCAAAAGGAGAGCCGTGTCACACCTGTCGCCCGTGGCCTAGATTGGCGGGGCGTGCGTGAGATTGTGAAAGCAGAAGTGGAACAAGAACGAATTGAAATAGATCATCGGTGAGTGAGTGGTGGTGTGCAACCATTCCATAGATCTTCACTTGAAACATTTCTATTCTAATTAAAAGGTTTTTTTTTCTCTCTTCCCCCTCGTTCTTCCTTCTCTAGCCCAAAAGCGTACTGTTTTGATCGTCTTACTACACATTCCACGTCAAAAAAAGATACCTACAATTTAAACTCGAAAGGGAAAACAGGAAAAATCAAAACCAAAGTTAAATAAATAGATAGACAATAGAAGGGCGTTGAAATCCAAGTCAATGAATCCCAGCAGGATTCACACCCATTTATACATCGTATCAGGTATAATACTGGGTAATGCATTATTAGTAAATACTTACAATTCATGATATCATGATGAAATATAATATACCAAAGCAATAACCATTTGGTCTTCAAGATGTATCAAAGAACATGCGCCAATTGCCTTCTAGCCGTTAACTTGTGCGGCAGAAAATTGACACTACACGCAATCTCCAGAGTACCGAGCGGAGCCTACTGAGGGAGCAACTTAGTTAATTGTTGTCTTGGAGCGAATTCCTTTCCCAGTTGCCTCGCTACCAGGACATCGTGTCGCTCCTGAATCAGGAAAGTCTACTCTATAATGAATGGTGACCGGAAAATTTACTCAGGAGGCACTATCATAGTAATAGCCAATCTATAGTAACACTACCTCACCAGTCCCCAAAACCCGGCAAATCACCGCAGGCCACATCATAAACTAAAGTTCCCAGTTCAATTGCCCAAGCGGTAGATAGATATATTACATATATCTTCTCTCCCAATTTGAGAACTCTAGACAATCTTCAAAGTTGCTAGCTAGTGAGTATAGTATCATATCCTAGTCTGACCTTAGTCCCGGATTCACTAGTACTGTTACCATGATACCGCATCAGACATACACCCAATCCAAGCGAATCTAAGAACAAGACAGGAGCGGGGTCTCGGGAGCACGGCTCACATGCTATCATAGCCTTTCAAATGATGAACTCGTGAGGCAGTTTACCGGCAGATCCTTGAGTGAGAGAAGCTGGTGATATTTTTAAGCGGGTTTTGCGACAACCCACACACACATTCAGTTAATGAAGTTCAGCAAAGAAAAGTGGACCAAATTCTTATATGCAGGATGATTGCTATTTGGGAAAAATGGTGTCGTTTAATAAAAGGGGAGAGTTGCAACGAGTTGTTTCTCGCCCTAACATGTTAAATGATGCTCACATAGTATTACGTACGCACATTTTAGCTCGAAAAACCAGTTATCATAAAGTATAGCTGAGCATACAGCGTTCAACCCCAAATTAAATTTAATAAAAACAATTTTTTTTGTGTATACTTATTACTTCTATATATATCACCTCATCTCGGGATTTCCGTAACACGTGCGCTACACACGCTAGCGATTACCCTTCTCTGGGGGTTTCCTTTTAGCGTAGCGGTAGCCCCAGCCCAACCTTCTCATACTACTGCGGTTTGAAAACTGGAACACTCTCCGTCAGTATCGTTCAGGATTCATAGGCGAAATAAGCGCTGCTAACAAGAAACCCAACTGATGTTGATACTGATGAGTGAAACGGCCCTTAGTAAGTTTCTATTAAATATATACCTATATAGCATATTTATTTATGTAGTAGATAAAATGCAGTTACATGTATGGCGCCAGATCTTATTAGAATACATGCCAAACGAATTACCTAAATTTTCAAATGCGACTTCTATATAACGTAACGTGCTGTTATACATAGGAAGTATATACATATTATATACATACAAGTGAGAGGCCTCTCTCAATTCTATATATGACAAATGAGAACAGAATTGCTGAAGAAAAAAAAGAGCTGGGGGGCAAAATAGATCATCTCAGTATCTTTCTCAACATATAGTTGTTGTATGATATCAATTAGGTCGATAATAAAGAATTAACGGCAGCTCAATATACAACAAATATGAAAAGGGTGAGATAAATGGAGGGCTAAAATAGGGAGGAAAGAAAAAAAACTGCAAGAAAGACAAGATAATGAAAGAGAAGTTCAAGTTATTAATGAACAACAATGAGGCCGGGCCCAAACTCGGTAGCATTAGCGACGGCCTGGGCATTGGCGAATGGACCAGCACCATTTGTAAGAGCAGCAATAGTTAACCCATTCAAGAGGTTCGCATCATAGGGGAAGTTCGCCTCAATGATGGCATCCGGGCCATCGGTCTTGACAAGGGTGATTTTCTCGACTATGGGAACGTTCTGCTGGTTGATGTAAGCGAGCGACAGGCCCTGGATAGCGCTTTCAGGGGCCTGGATTCTGAACTGAATAGGTTGAGTCTTAGGCTGCGGGGGAGTAAGGACAGTGAGTGGTTGGAAGGTCTTGACTCCGAGCGTGTCGATGACTTGGCAGGAGCCGGGTACAATAAAGTTCTGGTTGAGAGCGTTCACGGCGAAGTCAATGGTGCTTCGGGTGAGGAAAGGCAATTCGGAGGGGACCTTGTTTAGGGTCAAACGGAAGAAGCCCTCCTGCTCGCCTTCCTGTCCCACGACAGAGGCAACCCCGGCAGCAAGTCCGGCATCGCCATTGGTGGCAAAGGTGTTGATTACATCCTGCAAGGTGCCCAAGACAACGGAGGTGAAGACAGAGGCAAGAGTGATGGCGTCCTTGAGATTATCGACAGGGAACTGGTATGAGCAGGGCGCGATAGGGGTTTGACCGAAGTGCCGCAGCGCCCCGTTGGCGTTCAACGCATGGAGCTCCTCTTGCTGTGATCCCAGTTAGCCATGGCGCTTCCCCAACTCTTGACATATCTTTTTTCATCCCCTCTCTTATCCTCCTTGCGAACCTGGACGGCAGTACTTACAGCCACAGCAGCATGTAACTCGCGAATCAGAGATTCCTCACTGTCGTTGATTTCGTAACCGTGCACTTTGTTCGTGATGTTGGCTATTAATTCTGTGAAGAACGCAACTTCGAAGAGTTCATTGACGGCGATCACACGCAGATTCCTTTGTCCGTCAGGACTGATCTTTGGCGGAGGGGTAGCATTGGGTAGCGTCCCGAATGCTTTTTGCTCAATCTGCTTGAGCTGATCCGGGGTTGGAGTTGGAAATCCGTCCGGTAATGGAAAAGGGTTGAATCTCGGGACCAATGGGGAGGCAACGGTGAGAGTAGAGGTCAATGCCAAGAAGGTGGCAGCGAAATTGAGGACGGAATGCATCATGAGGTTTTCCGAAATCTATCCTAAGTGGAACTATTTCTTGTTGACTGTTTTAGGGAATGGGTTGATAAGAATGCAACTGAGACGACTGTTGAACCTGGACCAAAGCTGGAGTTGTTGCTCGAAACAATGAAGCGATGGTCTGCTTGGGCATTTTATATGTAGCTCTCAGATCTGAAAATCTAAGAATGCGCTAAATATACACGACCTGAGGCTGGTAGGGCGTTGCTTATCTAACTAGACCAATAAGATTCGATGGCAATGAACCCAAAACCTGGTTGAACGTAGGGATCAACATTTAGTGAGCGATATAGGTATAGTATGATATTATTATTATTCCAGCTCCTCCAGTGGCTGACTATTCATTGGTCTCCACTTCATAGGCAGAGTAAGCCGGAACAAAGTTGATTACGAGAACGTATCTCCCACATTGGTAGGGTTAATTGGTCTTATCAAGTTAGTTCGAACTCTAAATGTACTAAGCCCCGCTCATCCAAAAAAGGCGACGAGCTTAACCTACCTCCAGTCTTTTCCCCTACTAGGCAGGTATGAAGCTAGGGGTTCCCACTTACGTCCAGTTAGGCAAATTCAGTTTGCCAAAACAAAGCCGTACTAGTATGAATACGGGGCCAACACCGCCCGGATTTTACTTATCTAGGTAACCAACGGTAGCGTCCAGTTGACCAAGCTTGGCTAGACTGATCTTCAGCTCTGGAGGAAAGACGTTTAACCTGCAGGTGTCCACATTTGATTAACCTGGTCAGCTTATTATCACGACGCTAAAATCTTACCCACAGCCGGTCTCCCATACTCGGCTACCAGTAGGATTGTATCATCGGTCCCAATCCCACCTTTGTTTCTGTTATATCGCCGACCGCCCCTTTCGATACCTAGTATCGTATCTCTTTCAAATTCGCAAGTCGCTAGAGAGACCTACCCGAGACTAAACAACATGGCACAAATCGAGTTTTGACCTAACTATATGCACTATTTGCCGTGGCTGCTTTATAAGTCGAGGGTCCGTCCTAGCCATGCGTCCCACATTCGAGCCTCTAAGGTAGGAGTTTCATCTCTCTTCCTTCTGTGCTAGAGCTTCCACCATGGCTCATGACCATTAGATAGGTTGCACCTATCGCTCCAGCCGAACAATATCAGCTGAAGTGTATGAAGAATCTCCGCGGCCCCTAGGTATATCAACGATCAATATAGTACATTATTAGTATATACGGCATGTGCCAGGGGAAATTAAAAGCATATTAACTTATTAGATCTGTGAATAGATACGATATAAAGTTAGTAATCAATTAGTCAAAATTAGAAGCGACGCTACCGAAATCGTAGCTATGGTAAGCTTCTACTAGTCTCAGGAAGTCTCCCGGAATTTTCTTTTAATCTCGCCAAGCTGTAACCCAGGGGACCAGAAAGGGGTCAAATTTTAGATTCTCTTTCTAGTCTGACGTGATTCTTAAGAAGATGCATTAAATGAACCCTTATATTTTATTTAACTCAAGATCCATTTCTTTCATTCCACCTTTATCGATCTTATAGCAATGTAATATATTATTCGCGGTATGATGAAAGCCGAAGTACATATTCAATCATCCAGTACGTGGCGTTTGCTTTATCCCGAAATCAAGTAGATAACTAGAAACGACACCAGCTTCCAGCTAAGAATCGATATCGGAGCACCCAGTACCTAAATTTGTGGACACGAATAAAATAACCTGATTACTTGAAGACTCTGACTACGCAAAGAAATCCTGTCATAAGAGCAAGCACTGGCAAGGATTGAATGGGCTCGTATGGCTTCTGTGAATAATTACTATAGCTGCATACCAGCTGCGGCTATACTGCAATCGACACATCTTTACTAGTTGCAAATTGGTAGATTCTGAGTCATATGTCCCCCATAGCTTTGGAAATTTCCTCCTGCAGAAAAGTCTAACATTTATAATACCCATACAGCAGCAATGGAACTGGATTTTTCAAAGAAGGGGGATTTGCTATCGTGTTTCTCCAGGCTTCAGCTTATGCCTTCTACTGACCCTCTGATAGGATTAGATATGCCTGCCAGCGTAATACTATGATAGGAAATTGTCATGCTCAGCCAGCATGTTATTTTGCCCGAACCTATACGATGGGGCAAGCTTCATCGAACGCTATACTATGTGAAATTATTTTGAGCCTTACCTGTAGTTTTTGTAGTTATTCCGTCTTTGACCTTAGTCTGGCAACGGTCCCGCAGCAGCTGGCACTACTTCGCGCATTCCCCTGTCCGCGGGATAAAGGCTATGATAGCATCATTGCAAGTAGTTGAAATTCGTGATTGGCACCTACCAGCAGGCTCTGAGCGGGGGGAGATGGAGACCCAATCTCTTCAATCTGTGCTTGTATCACTACAGCTGTTGAAATACCGTGTACTCACTACCCCGACAGGAATCTACCAAACTTTATCCGTCAACCATTTCTAACACCAATGGCGCCCGATCTTCGGGCCCCAGGTGAGGCAAAGCGGCCAGTGCAACAGGTAATCGTGCATACGCTGGTCCCCCGCTCAAGTGCAATCCGCACTTGAACGGAGAGCTGTCGCAATTTGAACACATACTTGCTACCGAACGGCATCCTGGTGTCTATATTCCACAAGCAACCCGCGTCAGAGGGAAATTACCGGCTCGCAGAGACTAATCGTGTCGTAGTTACGGTAAGCGGGTGGTCGGGCGGGACCTGCTGACTGCATTAAGGGCAGATAGTGGCCCGCCTCTTTCCTCCGCACTCTCCTTACTGCCTCAGGCTGCAATGAGAGCCGTTGTAAATAAACAATCAATGATGTCGAAAAAGGGTTATATTATATTCCCAGCAAGATAACTCTTAGCATCACCATCACCAAAATATATACTTATTTCACATACTTTGTACCTGCGTAACGGTTATATTGCTAATATGTTGTGGCTGTTGATATTTACAAGTTACCTCCGTATTGTAGAGTATAGGAACCTATTCTAGCAGAGTAGAAGACTTTTCGCCTTAGCAGAATATGCAAACGCTCTGTTTATTACTACGCGAACTGGGGCTTCTTGTAGCAGCCAGGATGGTGCGGAGGAAAGGTGGGGGGGCGGGTATCAATAGCCAGATAGTGTCAGGTACAAAACTATATAATGGACTAGGCCGCTGTATGGAGCATACGCTCAACACTTCTATGTATGGCCTTTTGGCGGGTGGTGCCTCCTATTAGCAGGTTGGGCATCACAATATAGTGTTGCTGGAGTGAGTTCTAGATCGACAATGTGACCGGTCTTATGCTGTTTTTTAGAACTCGTAGACGACCTAATTGTTCCATTGAAAGGAAAAAAAAAAAAATTTTCATCATGCAGTTTGTCGAATAGCATACTAGCTGTATGAGGCCCTATTAGTCGTCGTGACAATAAACTTATTATATGATACTAACGACACATTTGCCTCAGAGCCACATAACTAAAAGACTCAAAGTCGTCGAAACGTCACGTGAGAGACATGGTTATACCATTTTGGATTATTTCGGTTAGCGAACCAGATGGCAGTGTGGCTTACGCCAGTTTACGCCGAAACTAACTTATAAGTTGTTAGTCGTGCGCACAAATGGTGTGCCAGCCCGCTGTGGTAGTGCGTGAGCATGCTGCTATAATATATGTATATTAGAATTAGTTATAGCTTCTCGTATTTTACATCAATCAACACTTACGCAACAAACAAATCAAATGGTGAGAGGCTACTATTATAGTAGAATATGATTGATCAACAGATGATCGCAGCTCTATTATTATCACTCAGCCTAATTCCCGGCTTTCTGGCAGCTGAAGTGGGGAAGAATCCTATGTACTATGATATCATAGTAGTATCGTATGAAGCTCCTAATTACTATTGGCTTCTTGAAGAGTTCCAGCTAATGATTTTCCTTCAATTATTCGAGTCAGCTCAGAAATATTTCATGAGGGCCTTATTCCTCCATACATTCGATATTTTTGTACCCTCACCCGTCAGTTGGACTACATATGTCGAGGTTAAATTATTTATAATTATGATGTATTCAATTCGGCCGCTTGAAGACATAAAACAATACAACAACAACAGTATGATATATTCCAACTCATAGAATTATTCACATGAAAACCGCGAAGCCTTTCCGGCATTACATTTCTGCTCCAAATCAGTAATTTGGTAACTTGAAGCACAGGCAATATAGATGGCTGTTGTAAGAAAGAAATATCTCATCTGTTTGCTGCTATTTACCTGTTATGCACCCCCGTCGGTACTTGATATGTGCTGATTTTGTGAACAAAACAGGAGATTGCGTCCAAATGACATACAATTTTTTAGTAACTACAGGCTACTAGGCTATTTATATCAAGACATGCTAAGCCGCGGAAACCTTTCTATCACAGTTATGGCGAAGTCAGCACTTAGTAGTTATTTCCATATCCCGTGATATAGTACATGTACATGCGGAACGGCAAGAATGAGCGGGTGATTGCTACTAATTATCATGATCATTGATCGGGCTCTTCTAGGTGCCTGAATCGTATCTGTAGGCATTCCGATTCCTGCAAAATAGGATTCTTATACCCCACTGGACATTCTGACATTTTGGACACCGTTCTGGAGCTACTGCAGTAATACGCGTCATCTTGACGGCAGTAGAAATTAATGAAACACGGGTCTATCCTGATCACATGTCCTCTGCCTGGACAGGAACGGAACGGTTTAATTTTCAGCAATGTAGTTTCATACCAAATCGCGATTGAAACATTCTCAGATTATATCATAGACTGTCCCCCCGAGGCATTCATCTGCCAAGAGAAGTAATAACTAATGCGGGGATGGGCCCTACATATCAGCTGGATATACATACACGTAACGACTACTTCTTCCTCTCATCTTTGGATTTTAAACTCCAACCCTTAGCCAGTACCATTATTAATCCAATGCCTTGTATGCTCTGTATATTGAGTCATCACAACGACACAACTTATGTTCTTCCTTATACTATCATCCTAGGCATTAGTTCATGTTTGTACCGTTAATACTGAGAACCAAGTGTATGGGTGCCACCGACCTTGCTAGGCTTGGATGTTGAGAATTCAAGACTAAAGTGAGACATTCCACAAAGTAATCAAACTTTTTATAGAAAGGGTTACTTTCCATATGGCCGTTTGTAAATAAGCGTTCACCGAAGCACTGCACTGTAATCGATCATGATGGCCGCTTCGTCGAAAAGGCTCCACGGGAAAATAAAATAAGCTGCATTCCCTGGTACAAAAGTACATTGACTAGTGCTAACATAGCTGTCTATAGCTATTGATCGCCAATATGACTGTACCGAACAACGAGAGTCGAGCCGTCTCGAACCCGTCAACCAATGATACTATCGGGCAGAATCTCAGAATCCTTGAAGGTCAAGTAGAATAGTAATAAATAAGCACACACCTGGCCCGACAAATCATCCATTCGTATATTCTAGCTACCCTTTCTTGAACACCGTCTCAAATACATATACTCCACGTGTAGCTACCACCATAGTAACGACGGAGTATATTTCCACTATCATGCAAGTTTCATCCCGCACTGGATTCTCCATAGGACCCGATGAGTCAGGAAGCGCATGCGGTCATTTAAGCTTACGCATGAGAATAGTAATTTAATTTAATAAGCGGGGAAGTTTTTTTTTTTTTTTAAAAAAAAAAATTTAGACATCCAATTCCCTAACTTACTGTAAATGCTTTTGCTGAGCTGTCCTACAACTAGCGTACTTACGGTATCGGATTGTATTCCTAGCGGCTTGCCTTGATGGATCGGTCGGTTATTTTAGGTATTCATCGTGCATCTTTTGTCTATAATAAGGTGTTTACCATATCATAACATATCATATAACTAACTATTTTATATTTTATATTTTATATTATCGCACGACTATTCTCATATAATGATCATACCTCATACCTCTATGCAACTGTGGTGCAAGATGTATCCAATCAAGCACATGAGTACGAGGGTTGGTAACAAGCAAATGATAACAGTATACTTTGGATGTGGCTTTTTACTGTACGTACAGACCGAGCCATCGCAGCGGTGTATCATAGCCCAGGAGCTCCGGAACAAATAGTAATTCCATGAAGATGGTAGGATGTACGTACGTATGTGGAGCACCGATCTGAGGTCGGTGTAGTACGAGTCAGGATTTTTCTTTTAATTCCCAGCTGAAATAGTGTATGATAGAGTCTCTTTCAGCGGCACTGACGCCGACTGTCGCATTTACTCAACTCATTCGAACATACTCAAATTACTGACAAAATACGGATCAAGATGGCCTTTACAGCACTCGACGAAAAGGCAGAGCAGGTATCCATTGCCTCTCTGTTGAAGAGGCTGGCAAACCCCGCCGGCTCAGACATACAGGTCTCTGCAGATGAAATCGCTTCGGCATTCGCTTTAATTTTTGAAGATCGCTTGTCCGTTATCCAAACCACGGCTCTGCTCACTCTACTACACTCTACTAGAAAGGACCGTGAATCGGATGTCATAGCAAAATGCTCCCACCGGATGAGGGACGCTGCCAGCAAGATTGAGGAAGAGGCGTTGAAAAAAGTTGTCCAAGCTCGTGGGAAGAAAGAAGGCCTTTATAGAGGTGGCTTGGTGAGTTGTAGTCGGGAAGTCACTGGCTGCAAGATGAACTGACATAATTCCCAAGTGCGACATCGTTGGAACGGGTGGTGATTCGCATTCCACTTTCAATGTGTCTACAACGGCCTCAATCATAGCCTCGCCGCTGCTTATGATGGCCAAGCATGGGAATCGATCGCAGACCTCCTTATCAGGATCTGCAGACGTTCTGAACGCGATATCCCCTTCCCCTCCAAAGATCTCTGCAATCAATGCAGAAACTATAGCGAGGGTATATGAAGAGACCAATTATGCATTCCTCTTCGCCCCAAACTTTCACCCTGGCATGATGTATGCCAATCCAGTCCGCCGTGGGCTTGGTATCAGAACTATTTTTAACCTGATGGGTCCGCTCTCCAATCCACTGGACTGGGCATTGGAAGCCCGTGTGGTCGGCGTAGCATACAAAGGTCTTGGCCCGGTGTATGCCGATGCATTACGATTGGGGGGGTCTAAAAGAGCTTTGGTTGTCTGTGGAGATGAAGACCTGGACGAGATAAGCTGTGCGGGCAAGACCCACTGCTGGAGGCTATCTGAATATCCGAATCCCGCGTATCAAGCCTCATCACCGATAGATAACATTGCCGGCTCTCGCGACAAGGAGGACCATCCTCCCACTCTTACACGATCGGATGTTTTCCAGATCCACCCTTCAGATTTTGGATTTCCGACTCACCCCCTATCGAATGTTTATAGCAAGAAGATGCCTACGGAGAATGCAGCGAAGTTGATGAGCATTTTGCGTAACGAGTTGCCACATGATGACCCTCTCTTAGACTTTGTGCTCATTAATGTTGCCGCCCTCTTGGTGATTGCCGGCGTTTGCGAAGCTGACACTAGTAACATGGGGCCCGGAGATGATGGCAAAGTCATCCTGGAACGCGGTCCTGGCGGCGAGCGCTGGAAAGAAGGTGTCCGGCGAGCAAGATGGGCGATAGAGAGTGGCGAGGCGCTCCGGTCCTTCGAGAAGTTCATTGACATTACAAATAGGTTGTGAGCGAAGGCTGAGTGTAGAGAAAACGATCCTTTAATGCACTTGGATTCAGTCTTCAACCGACATCCAGAACAGAATCAAAACGGGCTGCGATAGAACCAGATTAGAATGTGTACATATGGATTTATAATAGTCTTATCTAGACCGTCGGAGTTCTCTAGCTTGAATGAATACAGATGAATTCCCATCTAATTTAGAATCGCGGTTATGGTCAACGGCCAATGACGCTACTTGTAGAAGCTGTTTCCCTTTTTGGGATCACTGTTATTTCGCCAAATGCGACACCGTTGAATATAAGAATTCTTCCCCCCAGCCCCAAACTCCACCCCCACGTATCCTCGGGCGAATTATTTCGAAAGTAGCGGGGTTAAGATTCATCGCGCTTCAAATTGAACCATCCTGCTTTCGCCATCAGTATATGAGGCCCGTGCTACGAACTCAGCTCTTCCAACTCCACAATCGGCCAGAACCAACTTGGAAAAAAAAGGGAGTTCGTAACCCGAAGCGCACCTCTTCGTTCGCTCCTTGTACAATACACGATGTCCACACTCCTTGCACCGGATCTGGTCGCCACGTTTCAGCGCCACGCGCGAGCTGCTGTCTCCGCAAACGTAGGTGACGACAGGGCCACCTTCGGTGGAAGTGTCCTCGGAACTCCCTACACCACCTAAGGCCACGGTCCCTTGACTACCGAGGGAAGGAACTTGATAGACTTTGCGAGACATGATTAAACTTGTGTAGGTCTTGCCCGCGGCTGAAAGTGAAGATATGGTTATCGTAAGAGGTCTCTTCGATTGTTAGTAGGAGTATACTATTGTATCATAGTAGTTATTTATGTATTTACTTAGTATGATAGTTACGATAGTACAGAACTTTGATCTTTTGTTTTTTTTTATTTTTATTTTTATGAAATCATAACAACTTCTCTATATTCGTTCCATAGAATTTTCACATGATCCTACATACAACTTGCAGAGCCTTGGCATGGCATGAGACTTGGCAATTGGGACAAAGTTCTGTGTAAATATGCAGAAAGGAACTTTGACAATAAGCCCTTTTATTGGCATCACACTCTACTAATAACTTAGTTATGCGCTAACACTCGGAATATCAACATAGACTAATAGGTAGAAGGCTATATATATACGTACATTACTCTCAGAAATTACGCCAACGAGTCGCTGTTCACTGTTACTATGAAATATCATGCCCTTTTAAAGATTAATGCTGAAGAAGAGCAGCATGCAGTTGCAAAGGAACACTACTATGAACCATCATCATTACGACTGAACGTACACGATGTGGAACGTTGTAAAAGCTAGCGTTCGCCTTCTTGTACCCACCTTCTAGAATGCGAGAAACACTTCTTCGCTTCGTAAAGATGCCCATGGAAGATTGGGCTAAGTTAAGTTCTAACCTTCATCTTTCGAAAAGCCTTATTAGCAATTACGATTCTATCAGTTGTAGGTATCCCGAGTGGTCATATGACGCATTAATATTGACACGTGCGTGTTGTTTAGAGCATGCCTTCTCCTCTACGTAGAATAAAAGGATGTCTTCTCTTCTCGCAGAGGAGTTGATTGAATTGAGATGATCCCTCCCCCCGGGGGTTTTGGAAGGACGACGATACATATGTCACGCAAGACTACACGAGATGTGAAGGTCGTTGGGAACCGACCGTCAAGCAAACAATGCTCCCCCTGAAATAAAGTGGGGGGGGTTCTTGAACTAGGTTTCGCTGAGACCTGGGCTAAGATGTGAAGCTTTGGCCGGGAAGGACAACCCCACACATAAGAAGTGTCTTCAACGGTATGGTTGTCCTTTGAACGAGAAAAACATCCGTTTCCCCGATTCATCTCCGAGGCCTAGCACGGGCCTATTACCTGGTGGGTCATATCTTGTTAATCTTGGGCGTTAACATAAATGTAGAGCTGCTACAACATATCATGGTAGTCCTAGTACGCTAAGAGGCCCTAGGGGAAAGGCAAGATTATGGGGGTAACCTCGTTGGAAAAACAATCCAGGAGTTGGTAACCAAATCCAAAGATAACTCTTTTTGGTCCCGCCACTTTCTTCAGTGCCCACCCAACAACATTCCAGCGACAACGCCATCTCTTTCATCCCGCGTGGCCCCGATGGCAGTGCCAACAAGACAGTATGTGTATATCACAATGGAACTACCTTTCTGTTCTGACAAATACTTAGATCACGAGCACTGGGCATATCCACCGGGATCAATATACAGTACTTGCCGGAAATTGGATGGCTAGGCAACTGTGGTCTAGATCCCCCTATTCCGATCATGTGCAGCAGCCGCGAATCGAATGATTCCCCTTATCTATATTCAAGTCTAAGGACAAATATCATCATGCCTGTGGAACCTAACCGAGTGCGGTGCCTGGGAGATTCCAGATCCTATGAACATCGACAGCGTTATGATTGGAAAGGGGTTGGTGGACTTAGAGATCGAGGAACTCATAGGATCCGATAGGAGGACATATCCATATATATGTATGAAATGGTGAAAATGCAACCACATTTCTTGGCAATAAATGTTTTTTGTTTTGATGAATTTATTGTTTAGACGACAAACAGGTCGCCGTCCTGTTTGTTTGTTGCCGATACTGTAGAATTATTATGCCGCCATTTGTTAGTGCCTATCATGCTACCCTTTCGATGTTAGTCCCTCTACTCGCTTCGTAAAAACCTCCCATTTATTCCTGTTGCCTCCAGTAGCTAGGCTGTAGTATATCGATATTGGCCCCAAACGGAACCTCGTCTGATGTCCGTCATTCGATCCGCGGCACATGGCCAACGAAGCAGGTAGCTATGTAGACGGTTCATGATTGCATAGGCTCTCGAATTTTTACTCCTTATGCCCCATGGGCAATTTCGTTTTCTGCGCTACGTATGATGCCGCATTTCTTGTAGCACCGGAGAGAAGGGGCAAATGACCAGTCCAACATGCTTTTCAGCCATTTTTGGTCAGACAGCTGGGCCGCACAGGTCCCGGACGAGCCACTTGGACCGGCATACATACTGACTTCAGAGAATCGACTTGCCACCAAATAAAACACGGAGAACACGGCATGGTGGTGATGGGACAATTCCTTAAATAACTGCAACTACGGTAGGTATCGTTATACTGAAGTTGATAGGCTCCAATGCTCTGACGCTTCGGAGTCGGGGCTCAACTACGCTTTGCTAGTAGGAGCCAGAACGGCTATGTTTCTACTGAGTCACTGATAAATCTGTATCACCAACTATAGAATGGCGATAAAACCCAAAATAATGTCAGAGTACTAGCATTCTTCTTGAAAGAGTGATCAAGTGAGCGCTGAAGTTTGGGACTTAGAAGGAGTTTCTAGAAACCAGATGGGGACGAGAGGCCTATACTATATACATTAAGAGATCACCCAGTGACATCGTGATTCCATGCAACCCCGCTTCCATATGACAGGCCTAGCTAGCGGTAGCTGACATGGCCGATGATCTGTGATCTGTAACAGCTATCCTCTCTCCAAGCTGACAATCCACAGTCAGCACACTGGCTACAGTGAGTCCTCGCCAAAAAAAAATAAAAAAATAGGGGTTCTGTGGCTTCCTCTAGGAAAAAGAGTAACTGCGCGGTGCCATCTCATTACCTGGCCTCCATTCGTCGTTTGTCCTAGATTCGGATTCCTTGCCCTTTTTTGGGTGCGCCGGCAAAATGTTCTGCGAGTTTCCATGAGTCGTATTCTGAAGGCCAGCCTGTCCATTTGGCCAAATAGTGAAGATATCCATCAATCTTTTGGCATCACGAACCTCTCGCACTTCCCATTCCTCTTGTTCGTCCAATAGATTAGGCATAGGAAGGAATTTACACCTTCGCGGCGGTGACGATGAACCTCTTCGCCTTGAAATTACGGACACGTCGATACCCAATCCCTAATGTCAGTTCCTATATAGTTCCGGCCAATAGAAATGTCGTTGCAAAAGATCAAGGGTACGATGCGCACCCCAGTGCCCCGCCAATAATCATGGAGCCGACGTAGCGACTTAGGTTTGCGCAGGTACGATTACATGACGCGCTACACACAGCAAATCACGCAAGCCTCCTGGGTATCTGTATTGGTGGACGGTAGTATTGTCCTCGCCAGGGCTGAAGACGGCTAAGGATAGATTCGGCTGCCGATGTGGGTGGATCGTTTGCCTTAGCTATCCGCTTGCAGTACGGATCTTGCTCTTGGTCCCTTCTAATAAACTGAATCAAAGTGCGCTGGCAAGTTTGAGTTACCAGGACCTCAGTGAGATCTTTGCTAACTTAGACTTGCCAGAGGGCTTGATTCAGTTGATTGGAAAGCACCAAGAGCAAGATCCGTGCTGAGATATTTGTTGACATCGTGTTGCTCTGGACTATCCATATTAACCCACTCGACGATAGCTCAAACCGATTTTCTTTACAGCAATATCTATTGTGCTTACCAGGCATGTCTTTCTTTCGATACCCAATGTGAGGGATTCTATCTGTTCCCATGAGATTTCTATTGACATAGCCAATTCTGCAATGCACAGATATTCAGCCACAAGCAGCTTATCTGGCTTACCGCCAACGTCTTTCAATGTAGCATGTTGGAATAGAGATAGTTCCCAGAGAGATCAGGCTCTGGTTAACTGAACGTAAGATGAATAGTATCTCTTGTGGGAGCACGTATCCTTATTAGTGTAGATCCACAGTAACTTTGTCAGAAGTTGGCCTTTAGGCCTTATATTCCGTGATGGCCCAGGCTAGAATAACAGGTACCTGGCGTCGAATGACGGACATGTTGCCTGTCTTTGCTGCCCGCCGGGCAAAAGATGGGTGTCATTGTTGGTCTCATTTTAGGGAAATTGCTTTCATTTCCGAGTCATGCTCGAGCAGTACATGCCTTGGAGGTAGTGTGTACTGTACAGATAATGAATCCATGGGATAGATTGTGGCTATCGGTTGTTAGTATATCTTCCCACTTAATGACATGAGGAACTTGCCATTAGGGTCTAGCACTATTCAGATGGGTAGAGATATTGGATAGCGCCGCTGTAGGTGTGTTCTGGGCGTGAAGTAGTAGAAAGGGACCTTGAATAACAGAACCATATTGGACCTCTAAGAATTGATCCGCGTCTAGATCGTGTGCTCGTTTGGCCTTCTTCCGGCGTGTGCGGCATGTGTCGTGTCGGGAAAATAAATATATTCTGTCTTCGAGATCGAGTAAACCTTTCGATTTGTAGACCGTTGATGGTATGTCGGAACTCGTTCGTTTGTACTGGATTATGTAAGTGACAATCTGTTCCGAGGTTTACCGTTCTATGGCCGGCAATTAGGATTAGCGTTTGGTATTCACTAGCAACAAATGATAATTACTCCTGATTTTTCCCACCTTTCCTCTACAGGCTTCACGCTTACGGCCACAAATCCGAAACCAATATCACGTGATATTTTCACATACAATAGCTCGGTTAGCGACCCAGAACGGCGGCAGTGTGGCTTACGCCAATACGCGCCACAGCCAGCCATAACCAGTTAGGCTACCGCGCAAATACCGTGGACCCATTGTCACTATACGATTAAACAATGCCACACTAAGGAATCAAAGGCCGAATATATTCATCCCAAGTACCATCCAGTTCTCTATTAACGCATGTGCTTATTTTCTGGTGATTCTCCTATTTGCGGAAGCCTCATGTGCGGAAAGACTACATGTTTCGACATTAAACTACTGACGCGATGCGTCATTATCACAGAGTATAGCACTACTTACAAGAATCTCACATGTTTTGAATGTCCATCACATCTCCACACTCGGTGACCAAGATCGGGCTGGTTTGAAACATATATAAACGCGCCCATTGCACTAAACCACTACAGTCTGCCATCCCCAGCCAGTTACCCCAATGGGAGACCAAAAGCGATTAAAGAGAAGGCCTAAACGGAAATCCAAGCGGGATCACCACAGAGATTCCAAGCGGCAGAGGAAAAAAAATGACAAGTCATATCATGGTCAGAGCGAGCTACCAAGTTAATAAAGTACTAATATTGAACAGGCTGAGCTAGACCGGATCAAGAATATCAATGATGGGGAACTGCCATACCTTGTGCAATCGCTTACATGGTGAGCATCTGGTCTGGGTAACTACATCAAGATACAGTCTAAGGTCATTAAAGCGGTACTCACAAGGTTATTGCGTAACGATAACGAGCAACCTAGAGACGATATCGAACCCAGGCCGGTTCAGATCCAGCTTTTGCGGCGGTTGGTCTTTCATCGTAGCAATACAATTCCAAAACTAGCTTTAGGAAGAAGAGTATTATCTTTCAAGCCTTAACTCTTGTACTGATATGATAACGATCTAGATTATACCGTTGTCCAAGTTGGGAGAAGAACAACGGCAGTCCTTAGAACGAATTCCTGGAGCCAGGCCGTGTCTTGTAATGAGTGAGTCGAAGGAGCAGGATTTAACGCTTATGCGCTCGGCAATGCCGAGTATACCCATGTCCTGCTCGGGCCAGAACAGCTAGTTTCCGAGCAATTTGGCCATTTGACACTGGAGCCTGCTTTCCCCAACCGGATTGGGCTTGTTGTTATTGATGAAGCTTATTGTATGTAGCAATGGAGTAAGTTCAAGAGCGAGTATTCCCAGCTATGGCGGTTTCGGGATAATCTTCCGGCTGTTGTGCCATTTTTTACATGTATAGCTACCATTGATGAAAATACGGAAAAGTGTATTAGGAAGCACGGCCACTTCTAGGAAGAGAGTGATGAATATAGGCAGCTAAAGATCTTCCAGAGTACCACCGACTTGCCTCGTGAAGCAGGTTAAGGGTAGCTGTAAGACGCCTCACGACCTTAGCTGTAGTTGCTTCTTGAGATATTCTGAGAGAAGCTTGGAAGAGAAACAATGTAGGCAACTAAGAATATTAAGGGAAAATGGCAAACTTAATAGTCTCTTGATTCTTGACAATTAGCTACAGTGCATAGAAAAGATCTTGTGAAATACATGATTCCGTAGGGGTATTTATACCCGCCCGTAAAATGGTACAAATGAAACCATATAACGAATGTATCTCCAACCCAAATTAGCGTTGTCTTGCACCTCTAGTGCGTTTGGCACCTTGAAGTTCCTGTTGAGGTTCCATCGATGCCTAATTCCCTCTTTTAGCACGGTTTTTGCACCTAATGAGCACCTTCGCACTGGCACTAAGGGACCATTTGCGCTAACGGTTCTTGTAGTTCAATATACTACTACTCACTATTCAACCACAGGAAATATTCTTACGCTCATTCTGACAGTAGCTTGAATAACCCACACCCTGCCCAACGATAAGGTAATTTAGGTACCTCACGAAGGCGTAATATTACCAGTAATATCCGGTGGGTCGACGCGTCTTGGAGTTTAACCATTTAAAGTTAGTTCTGTTGACAGGCAGGGGAAAAGGCGTCGTAGCAGGGACACATCCCGGCGTGTTGAAAACATTGGACGATAATTAAGTGTACGGGAGTAAGTACAATAGCTGACTTAGGGTGATTAAACATTAACGTGATTTTTAGGGCTATTTACTCTCTATGACCAACACTGCTCCTGGTACCACGCTTCCAAAGTGAAATCATCAATCCCGACCAGACGCTTGGACACTTGGACACTGAGTGCTCCATAGTTATTCTCTGCAGATATACAATAGTAATCTCTATTTATGACTAGCGCTAAAGCCTTTGAAGACTACATACGGACGGGAAATATACATAGATTTGCTTATATCTAGGAACTCCCCCACTTCCACTACTACATATTTCCCTTTGACAATGAATGAGGTTGATATTTGTCTGATGAGCCACGATATGGCTATATTTAGTCTTTCTTCGTACCCAAAACTGACAGTAGTATTCTACT